>SNQJ01S0036332.1:0-31445 GCA_010110895.2 Picea sitchensis
CCCCTGCTCTCCATGTTCAACGCATTACCTGATGTCTCACCTATGCTTTTCCGTCGCATTTCCTCACTAAGGATAACACCAACAACATCATCAAATTTTAAAGTATTTGAACCAGAGACAGAGTTACTTACCTCCATGACCAAGCTGTTCCATATTTATGGCAATGAGCACAATATTAGAAGAGCCCTGACCTCATCATCAAAGTCCAATTTTACAGAGCTTAGTTGATTAGTTACCGTATTAAATTCATTTAAATGATATGAAACAAACCCACCTTCGACATCTTCATATTAAATAATCTCTTCATTAGAAATACCTCATTGGACACCGAGGGTTTTTCATACAATTTGGCCAATGCATCCATCAAACCCTTCATTTTCTGATCTTTGGAAATATTGAAAGCCACCGACGCTACCAGGCTCATCTGTATCATTCCTAGAGCCTTTCTATCAAGAATCTCCCATTCTTCATCCTTCATGGCCGTCATCTTCTTTGCTACTCCACCCAATGGTAGGAATAGATACTTCTGATATAAATAATCTTCCATCTGCATCTTCCATAACTGGTAGTTTTGGATGTTAAATTTCTCGACCCTAAACTTTCCATCTTCCGACATTGCTCCCACTCGAACTAGGAACCCTCTTTTCCTGTGAGTTACCTTTCGCTCTGATACCAGTTGTTAGAAAAACAGGACCGCAGAGCAATAAAATAAAACAAATGTGGAAACAAAACACAGAAGATACACAATACAAGAGAGACACAGATTTACATGGTTCACCCAGTGTGGGCTACATCCACCAGAGAAATTGCCAGGTCCTTCCTTTATTATTATCCATCAAATGAAGGGATACAACCTACATCAAAACCTGTTGTAACTTCCTTTTCTTTCTCTCATAGTCTCCTCTCTCATAATACAATATTCACAATCAACCATAGCCGCAATACATTTCCCTAATAAAAGAGGGTTGCCTTCTAGGGCAAAAACCCCTAACATAATCTCTACCGTGGAAGAGTGTACATACTTCTGGGGTGTAAATACATCATGGGATATAAACACGGCTGAAAGCAAGGACCTCTAAATCAGGAAGATAATCAGGCTCCACAACCAACAAGGCAACCCAATATTGAGCCCGATATTCAAGACCAGGCCAACATTTCTTTGAACATGTTTAACACCATTTTAGACACTGCCAATACCCATGCTAAACTTAACCATTCTTGGGCATGTTATCGCACAGTTTTTAGTAAGGATAAAGGATAGAGATTGAATAGGAAAACTAGCGTAACTGGAACCAATCCCACCCAATGTCACCTCGATGGGAAGGTTCTTTTTGTTTAGGGAGGTAAGGTCCAGAGGAGATGTCCCCGGTGACCTGGGGTTTTGAGAAGGCAAAGGATTGTAAGACAAAGATAAGTTTCCCCCCTTACAAGTCACCACCGAGCAGATAGTTTGGCTAACAACCAATAATAAAGTTTAACCAAAAAGAGATGCATTTGCCCGAGACAAAGCAACAAGAAACGGATATATGCAAGCCTACTCGCTTGGTTAGTACTTCATATAGTCAATGACTATCTGGTATACAAACAATTGAATAATAAATGTTGATGAAGTCAATGTTTATAAAATAGCAATAATACATGATATCACTTCATCAATAAATGCTAATAAAAATGTGGCATTCAATGTGATAATCAACACTTCATTCAAGTAATTCCCTTAAATAACCATTCCATTGCTCATAAGCAAAACATTAGCTGCACAAGTGATATTAATAGCAAGAGATGACGACAACAATATATTAGAAAGGTTAGTTTTTTTTAGCTAGGGTTAGTATTTAGGGTTTCATTCAAAGTGTTGAGAGTGGTTTTGATCATAAAATTCACAAGCTCGTTCTTAGATCAGTGCATTTCCAGGGTTAATGGAGTCAAAAGGAGGACACAGGAGCTGAAGGATCAAGAAGATAGTAAGGCTAAGGACTAGAAGTTGAAGCTTTGAGGTGTTTCTATGGCAAGGCCTCAAAGTCAAAACCCTAGGGGAGACAGTCTCACTTTGGTGTAGGGAAACTAGGCCTCAGTGCTCTCTCCTCCTTCCTTAACTCAATGGAAAAACGACTAGCATAGGAAAAGGGGTAAAACTAAGACAAGCGGATTTGCAAGCCAACGTGTTGTTATCGCAAGGCTTTACCAGCAAACCCTAGAAAAATTACTCATCAAGGTGTAGCTGAACTAGGCCCTGATGCGTCTTCTTCTTCTTAGCTTAGAGAAGTAAAACGGCTAGCATATGAAGAGGGGAGAAAGAGTGTAGCTAAGGCTAGGCTCAATCCTCTTCAACATGAAAGAGTAGAGTGTTGCAAGGGTAAGGCTCTATCTCACTTCAGTAAATAAAATGGCTAAAAATCTTGACTGGGACATGAGACAAGGACCTACAATGTGTGCTTTTCCCCTAGGGTTTATTCAGCAAATTATAACCACAAATGCAAGATAAATAAAACTACAACCATTCAATTAAGATTTTTTGCAGAAATTTACTTACATTCAACCAAGAAATCAAATAGAAAACCCTAGTTGTAACACCTTCCACCAAGACAAATGCCAAAAATGCCAATAAAAGACTTCCTTCAACAAGTGTGTCTCACAATTTCAGCCAAGAACTCCAAATGTAGCACAAATTTCAGACCTCACTAATGAGTGAGTGAAATATGATGATAAAATGAGAGTAAAAACCCTCAATTTATACTGTACCATGACCTAATTTCACTTTTAGGTCATAAAAAGGCCAACAAGGCCAAAATACTAAAAATCATATTGTTTTACATTAAATGTTCAAAAATAGACCCTAATCAAGCTAAAGAGAAAAATCATTCCCCTTTAAGGGAGACGTTAGCCGCTTCTATGGCAGATGCAACATCTTGGAGCAAAACGTTATCCCTCCTTGGGCTTCTCCAGCCTGCCACACGTGCCAACACTACCTCCCAAGATTTCCATAAGGTTGTATGAAATGATGATCATCATGGGTGATGTCCTAGGCCTTCCAAGGCCAATGTTCCATTGAAAAGGACACAATACCCCTAGGTCAATCTCTGTCAGGGTGCCTCTGGTGGAACGTCCTCCTCTTCTTCGGTGCAAAGCCCCTGATCCATCTATGTCCTGTCTCTTCCCCCCTGATGGGGTCTCATCATCCATCTGATGGGCTCTTCAGCCCCATCAAGGTCCAAACTAATCATCTCCCCATGTGTACGGGTCCAAAATTGTACCTTTCCGCCAAGCATGATCCTTCATATCAACAGCTACGCCCTATGTGGGCTCATAAGCCACAGAAATCATAGCAATGTAAATCAATTCTCATCATCAATATTATTAAACATGTGCATACAATCCCTAATACATCAGTTAAAATCTCAAAGACGTTACACGAGCTTGCAATACAAGTTTGGAGAAAATGATAGGGCGTCCTATTGGGCTAGTATCCACTGGAAAAGGAAAGTTTCCAGAAGAGAGCTCGTCGGAGCCATGTAAGTGGGTTAGGTGGTCAAGGGATGTCTTGGAAAGTGGGTGTAGTGGGAGCAGAGGATGAAAGGTTTTAACTATGGGTGCCTTTGTAGAAGGCGAGTTTCACCTGTCCTAGATGAAAATATTTCCAAGACCATGCCTTTATTATTTTATTCTTTTATCTTTTAGTCTTTATCGCTTTTTATTCAAGAGGCTAATCAAGGGACACTGCCCTGGCATGGTGACCAGTGGTGACAATGTTACCCACAAGTACTTTTGCAGAAATGAGAAGGTTGAATCATGATGAGACCCCCTTTCCCTTGATCATGCAACCAAGAGTCACTACCCTAGCATGGTAACCAGATGGTGGTAATGTCATATTTCTAGGTACCCATGGACCTAATAGGATGGCTCATGATGAGACCCCCTATCCTCTGACTAGGTCTTTTTTTGTTATTTTTAGGGGTCCCTCTTATTTCTTGTTGAGAATCCTTTTATTGCTTTCTTGGGGATCCCTGGTGAAGAATCTTGAGGTTTTATTCCTAGGCTATTATCTTTTTCCAACTTGATTTTACCTTCTCGGCCTTTAGCCCCTTCTTCCCATGAGGTAAGGTGCAATCCTGTAAATAGGTCAACCCATTTCCTGGACAAGTGCAAGGAATAGATGGGCGGGAACCAAAATGAAAAAGTGGTGTTATGATGGGAGCAGATGATGGCTTCTTAGAAGCCCTCCCCAGTGGCAAACCAAAACCTACGAGCATAGGCTTACTAGGGCATCCTTTCAATCCCCCCAAACATGGTCAAGTGGGCAAGCGTAAGATCCAAGCATTTGTTAGAAATAAAAGGAAACAGATGCACATATTCAAGGGTTTTGATGATCAAAGTAACACATACTATGATACCCAAACTCATTACCTCATGGAGCAAGATCCATCTCTGAAACAAGACCAAGCCGATGGTGATGGATGTTGTTGTTGTTGACAAGATAGAGGCACTAAAATGAAAAAAAGGTCTCTAGGGCCATGCTAAAGTCGATCCGGCTCTCGGTACTCCATGTCTAGGAGCTGTGGGCCTTGAGACATGATCTCCTAGTTATCCCTAAAAGTTGGGGATAACATCTGGCTCCAAATCGGGGACATGTGCTCACCGTAGAGCGCATGAGAACCTCAACATATCTGGCATAACCTATTTACCTTATCGATCTCAATAGTGACATCAGTAACCAATTGGGGTGGTAATTCCACTCCATCATACATATAATATATATAAGACTGACATAAAACAATCAATAGTGTGAATGTGAAAACAAACTAACATGCAATGCAAATGGTATAATACATGAATGAAAAAATGCCTACTCACTTGTACTTACCTATGAATTCAGGTCCCACCACCTTAGTGGGGTTTGAGGAGGTGCTCGTTGATCGGTAATGGGTGCCTTCTTCCTTCCAAAGTGGAAAAATAGTAAGAGTCATCAACTGATTCTCTTCCAACTTTGAACGGTCCGAGCCATGATTGAGTGTTTCCTTTGACATTGGTTGGCTCTCCTTTCTGAGTATCCCACATCCAAAATACGTCCCCTTCCTTGTGCTTCCTGACCTTGTATTTGGTTTTCCCTTGGATGACCCTGGTGTATTATGCAGAGGGAGGAGGGTGGGATTCTATTGTAAACACTTCCTGCTGGGATAGACGGATTTGTACATCATCTTCTTCCTTCTTTAGTATCTTCACAGTCCAAGCTTCCTTGTTATTGAACTTGTCTAGGAGTTGTTGGTATTCTTCTTTCTTAGGCCATTTAATCTGATCAAAGTATCCTTCTACTGCAAAAGGCATATCTTCTGGAGAATACTTATGAAGAGTTTGTATGATCTCATCATGTGCTTTGTTATCTCCATTAGACTCACTAGGATCTTGCACATGAGTTGTAGTCATAGGCATATTCTGGAGATGACCAACAGTTTCATCTTTCAAGGGTATGTTCAGATAAGTGAATTCCATCTCAAGAGTACCTCCCAATTTTGAGGAAACATTCCTAGAAAATAGCATACCCCACACATATGGGATGTTTATGACCACTATCTCTATGTGGATGACTTTCTCAGGGTATTCCTTAAGGAAAACTTCGACATTCTCAATCACCCCATGTGTGGGTATGGATTTAGATTCAAAACCACACATATTCATGTAAGGTCGTGTGACTTTCAATCCCAATTGTTGCATGACCTTGAGGGATATCATGTTGGCATCGACCCCTGTATCCAACATGCAGTTGTTGAGGCTCTTATTATTCATTATCAAGGTCATGAAGAAGGGGGGATGCTCATCATTCTAGACCCTGAAGTGATCAGATTGCAACATGATAGGGGGGTCCATGGGTCCATCCAATCCTTGGAAAAATTTGTCAAATCGTTCTTTGAAAGATGGCACTCTGATGACTTCTTTCAAAGGGATAGTTACATGCATCTTGGATAATGCGACTTCAAAGTCAAAGTTTAAGTCAACCCTTTTAGTCTTGGATGTTTTAGGAAGGATTACATCCAAGGATGGGGGTTTTGTTTGTTCAGAAGTAGGTTGGCTTAGCTTCTTTCTTCTATACACCTGGAACTCTTGTTTCTTCAATTTTTCTTTTGATTCCTGGTCTAGGTTGTTTATTACCGCCATTCTAGCCAACCTAGCTACTTCTTTCATGCCCTCCTGATGCTCTGCAATGGTGATATTTATTTGAGGGACTTCCATGATGTGGCCTATATTGTTCAATTGTTGATGGCCATCATTATTGTAAGGACATTCATGCTCCCAATTTTCTCCACTGCACTCTAAGCACCAAGGGTTTTCATCCACAACGTTTGTAGTAGCTAGGGTGTTTGGAACTTCTTGCTCATTCTTTGGTTTGTAAAATTGGTTTCCCTTTTGAAATTGACCTTTGTACGGGACCTTAGGAAATTGGCTCTAGGATCTCTCCAAGTTGACAATTCTACTCATCATTAGTTCTTGATTCTTTATGATACCATCCATTGAATCTTGTAATTTTGCAATACTAGAACAAAGGTCTGAAGTAGGCTCGGTATTGTGGACTATCTTTGGTTTGGTGTCCATTTTCCCCCTTGGATTTGCGAAAGGCTCAATCTTGGATGAAAGGAGGTTGCCCTCGATTTTAGTGGCTAACTCTTGAGATTCTTGGATCGACTGGGGGTTTTTGTCGTGAGAAGATAGCCTAATTGGCTAGTAAAGGACTTGGTGTAAATATGGACAATATAATCACCTTTTGGATGATGGCTTGCAAATATCATTTGCAAAAAAGTTTCAAACCTAGTATGGAATTCCCGAATAGATTCATTCTCATGTTTCCAAAGGGAGTTCAACCTGGTAATAAGCATGTTAGGGTATTATTTGATACTCCATCTCTTGAGAAAAGCTTCTTCTAGTTTTTCCATGGTTTTAATACTACCGTCGAGAAGGCTTAGGTACCAATGCCTTGAGGCATCAAGGAGGGTAGCAGAGAAAAAATTCATGACCAAGTCTTCAACATCATCACTAATGGGGTGAAGCTGAAAGAATGCCCAAAAGTTTCTCATGTGCTCTTCGTCACTAATTTAATCAGTACCGGTAAACTTAGGCAACCACTTTTCATACTTAGGTGGAATTTGCCTAGGGTAGCCTGGTATGGATGACATGTCTAGTGGTCTGAAAAGAGTAGATGACCATTGTATTTGGTTGTTAGTTGGGTTCATTGTAGTGGTATGAGAGCTATACATGGTTTTTAAAGGAAGATTACCTCGAAAAATTGATTTTACAATAGGAGAGTTTCGAGGAGGCTTTCTTCTAAAGGATAGAGGAGGATTATTGTACCTCATTGAATTATGTGGAGTCGCCAGATAGTTTTCTTGAAACTATCAAAAGATAAGGGAAAACACCAAAGGTGGAGTCATCAGGTAAGATTGTAAGATAAATATTCCAGAGGCAAGGCTTACTGAAAAGGTTGTCGTCTTGAGGGAGTTTTGACTGATTGTTCCTCGACAATGGCACCAAAATGTTATCGCACAGTTTGTAGTAAGGATAAAGGCTAGAGATTGAAGAGGCAAACTGGTGTAACTGGAACCAATCCCACCCAATGTCACCTCGATGGGAAGGTTCTTTCTATTTAGGGAGGTAAGGCCCAGGGGAGACGTCCATGGTGACTTGGGGTTTTGAGAAGGCAAAGGATTGTAAGACAAAGATAAGTTTCCCCCCTTACAAGTCACCACCGAGCAGATAGTCTGGATAACAACCAATAATAAAGTATAATAAGAAAGAGATGCACCTGCCTGAGACAAAGAAACAAGAAACAAATATATGCAAGCCTACTTTCTTGGTTAGTACTTCATATAGTCAATGACTATCTGGTATACAAGCAATTGAATAATAAATGTTGACGAAGTCAATGTTTATAAAATATCAATAATACACGATATCACTTCATCAATAAATGCTAAGAAAAATGTGGCATTCAATGTGATAATCAACACTTCATTCAAGTAATTCCCTTAAATAACCATTCAATTTCTCATAAGAAAAACATTAGCTGCACAAGTAATATTAATAGAAAGAGATGATGACAGAAGTAGATTAGAAAGGTCAGTTTTTTTAGCTAGGGTTATTAGTTAGGGTTTCATTCAAAGTGTTGAGAGTGGTTTTGATCATAACATTCACAAGCTCCGTCTTAGATCAGTGCATTTCCAGGGTTAATGGAGTCAAAAGGAGGACGCAGGAGCTGAAGGATCAAGAACATAGTAAGGCTAAGGACTAGAAGGTGAAGCTTTGAGGTGTTTCTATGTCAAGTCCTCAAAATCAAAACCCTAGGGGAGAGAGGCTCACTTTGGTGTAGGGGAACTAGGCCTCAATTCTCTTTCCTCCTTCCTTAACTCAATGGAAAAATGGATAGCACAGGAAAAGTGGTAAAACTAAAACAAGAGGATTTGCAAGGCAACGTGTTGCTATGGAAAAGCTTTACCTACAGACCCTAGAAAAAGGGTTCATCAAGGTGTAGTTGAACTAGGCCCTGATGCGCCTTCTTCTTCTTAGCTCAGAGAAGTAAAATGGATAGCATATGAAGAGGGGGGAAAGAGTGTAGCTAAGGCTAGGCTCAATCCTCTTCAGCATGAAAGAGTATAGTGTTGCTAGGGCAAGGCTCTATCTCACTTCAGCAAATAAAATGGTTAAAAATATTGACGAGGACAAGAGAAAAGGACCTACAATGTGTGATTTTCCCCTAGGGTTTATTCAGCAAATTATAACCACAAATGCAAGAGAAATAAAACTACAACCATTCAATTAAGAATTTTTGTAGAAAGTTACTTACATTCAACCAAGAAATCAAATAGAAAACCTTAGTTATAACACCTTCCACCAAGACAGATGCCAAAAATGCCAATAAAAGACTTCCTTCAACAAGTGTGCCTCACAATTTCAGCCAAGAACTCCAAATGTGGCACAAATTTCAGACCTCACTAATGAGTGAGTGAAAGATGATGATAAAATGAGAGTAAAAACCCTCAATTTATACTGTACCATGACCTGATTTCACTTTTAGGTCATAAAAAGGCCGACAAGTCCAAAATACTAAAAATCATATTGTTTTACATTAAATGTTCAAAATTAAACCCTAATCAAGCTAAACAAAGACATCATGCCCCTTTAAGGGAGACGTTAGTTGCTTCTAGGGTGATGCAACATCCTTGAGCAAAATGTTAGCCCTCCTTGGGCTTCTCCAGCCTGCCACACGTGCCAACACTGCCTCCCAATACGTCCATAATGTTGGACGACGTCACGATCATCATGGGTGACATCCTAGGCCTTCGAAGGCCAATGTTCCACTGAAAAGGGCACAATCCACCTAGGTCAAGCTCTGTCAGGGTGCCTCTGGTGGAACGTCCTCCTCTTCTCTAGTGCAAATCCCTTGATCCATCTATGTCCTGTCTTTTCCCCCCTGATGGGGTATCATCATCCATTTGATGGGCTCTTTAGCCCCATCGAGGTCTGAACTGATCATCTCCCCATGTGTACCAGTCCAAAATGGTACCTGTTCATCGGGCATGATCCTGCACATCAACAACTACACCCTTCGTGGGCTCATAAATCATAGGGATCATAGCAATGTCAATCACATATCATCATCAATATTATTAAACATGTGCATAAAATCTTTAATACATCAGTTAAAAGCTCAAAGACATTACACGAGCCTGCAATACAAGTTTGGAGAAAATGACAGGGCATCCTATTGGGCTAATGTCCACTGGAAAAGGAAATTTTTCGGAAGAGAGATCGTCGAAGCCATGTAAGTGAGTGAGGTGGTCAAGGGATGTCCTGGCAAGTGGGTGCAATAGGAGCAGAGGATGCAAGGTTTTACCTGTGGGTGACTTTGTAGAAGGTGAGTTGCACCTATCCTGGATGCAAATATTTCCAAGACCATGCCTTTATTCTTTTATTCTTTATTTATTTTTATTCAAGAGGATAATCAGGGGACACTTCCTTGGCGTGGTGACCAATGGTGACAGTGTTACCCACAAGTAATTTTGTAGAAATGAGAAGGATGGCGCGTGATGAGACCCCATTTCCCTTGGTCATGAAACCAAGAGTCACTACCCTGGCATAGTAACCAGATGGTGGTAATGTCATAATGCTAGGTACCCATGGACCTAATAGGCTATCTCATTATGAGACCACCTATCCTCTGACTAGGTCTTGTTTTGTTATTTCTATGGGTCCCTCTTGTTTCTTGTTGAGAAGCCTTTTATTTCTTTCTCGGGGATCCCTGGGCGAAGCATCTCGAGGTTTTATTCTTAGGCTTTTATCTTTTTCCATCTTTCTTTTACCTTCTAGGCCTTTAGCCCCTTCTTCCCACAAGGTAAGGTGAAATCCTGTAAATAGGTCAACCCATTGCTCGGGAAAGTGCAAGGGATAGATGGGCGGGAAGCAAAATGAAAAAGTGGCGTTATTATGGGAGCGAATGATGGATTTTTATAATCCCTCCCCAGTGGAAAACCAAAACCTATGGGCATGGGCTTACTAGGGAATCCTATCAATCCCCCCAGACATGGTCAAGTGGGAAAGCGTAAGATCCAAGCATTTGTTAGAAATAAAAAGAAACAAATGCACATATTTAAGCGTTTTGATGCTCAATGTGACACATACTATGATACCCGAACTCATTACCTCATGGAACAAGAGACATCTCTGACATAAGACCAAGCCAATGGTGATGGATGTTGTTTCTGCTGACAAGATAGAGGTGCTGAAATGAAGAAAATGTGGGCCCTCCAGGGTGATGCTAAAGTCGATCCGTCTCTTGGTCCATGTCTAGGACCTGTGGGCCTTGAGACATGATCTCCTAGTTATCCCTAAAAGTGGGGGATAGCATGGCAGCAATTGAACGAGATATTAGTGCTCAAGAATAGTTGGAGGCTAGATGTAGACAACCTAGAAATCAGCAATAACCTTTTGTTTCTTTAGTTTTGTCCCTTCTTTCATGTCCTTAGACTCTCGTGCTTCTAGAAGAAGAAGAGGCTTGTCACCCGAAATCAATCCTATCGCTGAAATAGGAAGAAGAAATGTTGTGTTATCTACCGAACAAAGTGCTCTAAGGAGAACTCTATCTGATTTATCCATCTCGTCTTTATTTCCTTCATCTTTCATCCACAAGATGGCTTCTAATGGTGGCTCTAGTGGCATTGGAAGTGCTCCATCTTCCCAATCTTCATCTTCATCAGTGATTGGTAGCTTGTACAACCACCATATCCCTATCCAATATACTACAAACCCCACCAAAGTCATTAAAACGTATGGCATTTTTCAATTCGAATAAGATGCCATAACCACATTGTGGCATGTGTCCTCTCCTCTTAAACTAGCGCCTGTTACTCGCCCACTTCCAAATTTTAAAGAGAATTTGCCTACGTTTTCAAGAAATAACATTGTCAGTACCAATGAACACCTAGTGGCATTTTCTAATGCTTGTCATAACATAGAGGATAACGACAATGAAACTTGCATGCACTTGTTTGTCAATTCCTTGGAAGGAAAGGATGCGGCCGACTTCTTTGACCTTCCTCCTAAGATTATGTCTACTTGGGAGGAGTTAATCTATTGGTTCTGATCCACTTATGGGCAATCCAAAAGCCCTACCGAGAAGTTAAGGGAATACAATAATGTCACTTTTAAAGATGGTGAGACCATCAAGTCTTTCAACTTGCATTTCACCAAGTTGTACAATCAAATCCCTAAGCTTATTCGCCCTCAGAAACAAGTCACTTTCATGCATGGATTGAAGAAAAGGCCATCAATAATCTCAGTTCTGCTATGCATAATTGCTCAGTGTATGAAGAAAATATCGAAAGAATTGGTCTTCCTCGGGGATAATCAGTTAGACAGACAGACATGTCCTCTCTCTTACAGCTAGTACAAGATATGAACAATCGTATGATAGCATTTGAGCGGAAGGGTACTGTCTCCCCTCTCACCCCTGGAGCTTCATCCTCTTTTGCACCCCCCTTTAGAAATCCATTTGAAAACAATTTTTAGCCTAAAGATATCATGCCTCGGAGTTGGTACAACTTTTGTAAGGAGCACCACAAAGAAACCACATGTGAGGTAAAGAAGAGTGCCAGAGATAAGATATTTGGTAAGATAACGGAAGCTACTATCATTGTCCTATACTTTGCGGAGCCAAAGGATTTCATGGTTATTAACACTAGGAACAAAGCCTATGCTCCCAAAGGTAAATTTGATCCTCCTCGCAGTTCTTCTAGCCCGAGCTCATCCTCAACCGTTGTTGCGCGCAAGGTTTCTAAAATTCCTGAAAGTTAAGGAATCACTCCCCCTCTTCCCTCTTCCAAATACAATATCTAGAATCAATTGGCCAACATCAAAGCATATGAAACCCTCCTAGACATGGTTGTCATCGTTGAACAAAAGATGCATCTGAAACAATTCATGGAAGGAAAATCTTTTGTTGTAGCCAATATTTCCAAAGAGGTAGATGAAGAGGGTTCCTTAGTAAACAAAGTAGGTGTACATAACTTTAGATACCCTGTAAAAAACCCCCCTTTTTATATTTCTGTAAATATCATGGATAATACTTCCCATTTTTTCCTCATTGATGGTGGTTCAGGTCTAAGTGTCATGTCGAAGGTTATTATGGAAGAGCTAGGATTATCTTGTACAACAAAAAAATTCCAGAAGCATGCTCTCCTATAATAGTCTACAAAAAACAACCATAGGTGAGATTAAAGATGTAACCTTGGTTTTATGCACTCATCCTGAGATAAGGACAACCCTTAGCATTCAGGTGATTGATATGCCTATAAGCAATTATTCAATTATCTTGGGGAGAGATTGGCAAGCCCTAACAGGTGGATACCTCTCACTCGACGAGACACATTTATCTGTTCCTCAAAATGGTAAGAGAAAAATAGTCCTTAGAGAAGGAAGGATCTCACCCTACATAGAAAGTGTTCCGCAATCTAGTGTAAAATATATCGAAGAAGACCTAGGAGTGTATTCTATCTTTGTTGAAGAAGATAACATTCCTTTGGAAAAAATTGATTTAGATTATGATATATGGCATATGCACTTTGATGGTTCATTCCCTAGTGAAGGTAATGGGGCTGGTATTACCTTGGTTTCCCCTGCAGGAAAAATTCATAATCCGTCATACAGATTGGAGTTTGCTTGTACCAACAATTCTTTTGAATTTGAAGCTCTATTATTAAGCATTGAGAACGCCCTTAATCTTGGTTGTGGTCACCTTTCAGTTTTCGAGAATTCTGAGCTTGTTGTGAACCTGATACGCAAGATAATCCCTCCTAGAAACAAGCTGATGGGACAATACTCCCAAACTATTTGGGCACTTGTCTCAAATCTTCTATCTTTCAACATCACTCAGGTTAAGAAGGAGTTGAATTCAATGGTTGACTAGTTAGATGTCTTTGCAGCCACTCCTAACCAGTAACTCTTGCCTCACAGGCTCGATTGTTCCTTTCAATCTCTACTTCGTCCATACATCCCTGGAAAGGAAGGATTTTGGGAGGCCATCCCTAACGATGAGAGAATTTGTGTTGTCATTCAAAATGAACCATTTGATCCCAAGGAGATTATATCTATAGGAAATAATAAGATTCTTGAAGGCTTGACTCTTCTTGAGAGTTTGTTTGATTTGAGTGTTGTAGGAAATAAAGAAAAACAAAGAGAAGAGGAGTTATGGGAGAAGGTGATTTAAACCATCCTCTTGAACATTAGGACAATTGAACCTTCAACGAATGTTAAAATAAATGTCCAATGTCCTGGTGAAGAAGAGATGAGGTTCATCGGGTTACTTAGTGAAACCAAAAAGGTTTTTGCTTGGTTTTATGAGGATCTTCGTGGTTTTGATCCTGGGCTTGATAAGAATATTATGAGACTAGCTAGGCAAAAACAAGAACTTGTTAACTTTTCATTGGAAGCACCCTTTTGAACGGATTTGAGAGATTTCTTAAGGACTGGAATTTTTTTTCCGGCCCACCCTGAATGGGTCTCAATTTGGAAATCGGCCTCGAGGACCACTAATAATATCAAAACTCGTATTAGTCTTTGAACTTTCAGGAAAGAAATTATAATAAATCCCTTTCCTCCTCTCAATATGGAAATATTTTTGCAACAGGTTGTAGAGACACAGCTAAGACCCTTACTTGACAGTTTGTTAGGATACAAAAAAATAAAGGTAAAAGGGGCAAGGGTTTACGAAACCACTTTTCTTACTAATCACAATACTATGCCTTACAAATGCATGCCTCCTGGGTCACTTGATGCAAGCACCACCTTTAAAATTCCTATACACACCACTTTCAGTAAATTGGTCAGTATGCATGCTTATCTTGATGATTTAGTCATGTGTGTCAAAGGGTTGATAATTACATCAGAATTTCGAGTGTTGGATCATTTCCAGATTACCTTTGTCTTGGACATTAAATCAAAAATTTTAAAGGAATTACAGAGACAATGGTTCTCCTACAACACTAACAGTCCTCGCTTGAAGTATTGTGAGGGACTAGCGTGAAGGGTTCTAATGTTGATTGGATTTTTGTAAACTAGTAGCCTACCTCTGCTTTCAAATTTTGTGCTTCTTTTCTCTGCTTTACAGTACTTTGATTTATGCTTTCTAGGTTAAGTTTATTCCCTGTTGCTCTTCATTTCTGTCTTTTATTGTTGTTGTTTTAGTTTCTACAATTTTACTTCTGTCATGATTTGATTTCTTCTTATCTTTTAATCAATTTGGTCAAATAGGATGTTGGGTCAATTTTTCCATAGTGACTCTCCTGCAAAGCTTTGTTAGTCAATAACAATCAGCTTACATAGATGTTATGACGCTCCTGTGAAGGACCCTTGAAATTGTTACATTTTTCCATTGTTGTCCTATAAAGAATTAGCTATTTCTCGCTTCTCCTTGCCATTCTTCATCCATCACGATTTAAGAGAAATCTAAAAGTTTTCCTCCCAAAATTTAGGGAGCAAATTCTAGTCAAATAATTATGCATAAAGTGGTAAAACCCCTCATACTTAACACTTTTCATGAATTATTCCCAAATTCCTGGTCCTATTTCCATTAAATCCGCTCACTTCCCCTATTGCATAATCATCTGAGTTATATCTTCTTGACCTGTTGTTTTGGTCCACAAAACCATGAGCTCTGAATTCTAAATTTGTTGGAAACAATTTTTCTTGTGGAGTCGCCAGATTGTTGACGATTAAAATTGTCAATGAAGTTTCGCCCGCAAAGTGTTGCTAAAACCTACTATTATAAAAACTAAATAATACTAGTAGGTGGGACCCCCTCGAACCATTGGAGATTAGATCTGTTCATTTTTTTGATGTTATGATGATGTGTGACACGACTTACATGGTTGATGAAGATATTGTTGTTATTAGTTATGATTTGAGCTTATGAAGTGTTGATTCCTTATGTTACTATAGCCTATGCTATTCATTAATGTCATTGTTGTATGTTCTTATCGCACCTGCACAACAAACATGTTAGAAAAATTACATGAAGGACAAATTTGAGAGAGGCAAAATGCTATAACAAATGCAAAGAAAAGGGACTTAATTCAGCAAATAACACATGCAAACAATTAGGAAGGAATAAGAAATAATGCAAAGGGATGGAATTTTAACTACCCCATATACTGTACTACATGCATAAAAGTCTTAACGATTATGGTTGGATCCTAGCTAACAAGTGATGATTATACGATTTAATTGAGTTATATGTTTAATACACATATGGTATGGAATGTTGGTGGCACATTTGGCAAGGTCCTAGTTATGCAAGTTTTTATATGGAACTTGTATTATGATATGGCATAAGTTAGAAAGGTGGTATGGTCTATTTGTTTTAAATGTGGTGATGGTCTCGATGCATGGGTTGATTGATGGTGTTAATGGAGGGCTCGTTGGCATGTACTTTTCAATTAATGAATTGTGGGTGGAGGCGACGTGCATTTACTGCACATCACCTTTACTCCTTTGGTTATCTGCCACCCTAGTCAAGTTATTGTTCAGTCTTGTTGTTGTGGTTATGCTTCGATTTCTTAATAGGAAGGAACCGCTCGGCCAACTCTTGTTTTAAGGAATTCTATCACAGGTATGTCCCTTTTTTGGCCATTCTTGACTCTGCTCTGGTTATGAAATGATTACTAGCTCAGGTGTATTGGTTTTTGTTTTCCTAAGTGTTGCAACTGTGTGAAATTTGGTTATTGTTGGATGGTTCCTCTTGCAATGATATTGAATCCGTAGAGGTTATTGATCTCCCTAGGTGATAGCTCTTTGTTATCACCGATGTTTGGTGGGAGAGTTTCATTTAGTCTTAGGAGGATAGTTATCTTCACGCTTTTCACTAAACCCAGTCTCTGACCTTCATGGGTTTGATGGTCAGAGGTTTTTTGTGTCTCTATGTTTTGTTCACTTCGGCATTAATTGATTGCACCACCAGGGGTCACGAAATGAGGTTCTTGTTCTTCCTCGGCCCTGTCTTCATCCTTGGGCTAGGATTGTTCTCTCTAAGAACACGAGGGTTACACCCTGTGTGAGTTAAATAACATTTCCAGGCCAGATTTAAGCTTCACTTTTCTATTGTGGCCCCTTGTTATGGATTCGTTACCTGTCCACGAATGGGTCTTTCTGCGTATACACCATTAGCCTTGGGTTATCACCATTATAAGAGTGGATATACTCTCCCTATGTTGGTTACGCAACAAACCTTGGCCCTCATGTTTGAAGAGTGATAGAGAATACCAGTCGGGCCTCTTGGGTTTACTACTTGGATGGTTGTATAATTGTCGACTATTTTGAGAACATGCTCACTCAGTTGGTCGTATGACAGTCGTGTTGGTCGGTATATAGTCAATGGATCGGTTATAATAGTGGTAAACCCTAAATTAACAGTTTCACTTTCAAAGCACACAGTTACTCACCTTATGTTGATAGCTCAGTATTGTTAATTGAAAGGGCCTCTGCTCCGATTCGATTGGATGCATGGGTATGCATAATTTCCACAACTTGTTAGGTTTTTGATTTTTTAAGACGGTGACAAGTTGTTTGGTAGATAAACATTCACCTGTATTTGCATTTATCACTATTTGAAAGTTTAGCTAGCATTGGTGAAAATGCTTGACGTTTCTCATGTCACATTGTGCGTTTGCAAAATAAACAATGGTCATGGTAAATGTGGTTTTCTTTTGGGGCTGAATGATTATTGAACCGGATGAATATGGGAACTATATCCTTATGATTGTTTGATTGTTTAAGACTGAAATTGCATAGATCACAGTTGGACTAAATTGAAGTAACACTGTGTTAGGTTGATGACTCAACAACGAATTGAGTTATTGCAATGATTGTGTGTTTTGTTTTGTAAAATGGAAATATTGCATCGTGGTTTTTTTGGGTGGCTACACACTGGGTATAGTATGGATAGCTTGAGTTTCATAGAGTTTTAATCATTTTTATCGATCATTTGTTTTGAAGGGCATGTTATCGAGGATGTATCATATTGGATGGATGACCCATCTCTTTAAGCCACATTGAATTGTTTTTCTTACAGTGGCAGAGTTACATTGCCTGGACAAATTACCCTGTGTATAAGTTGGGTCTAAATGGTGACTGTGGGTTGTATGTTTAATTGTCAATTTGAGTGTGGCATTTCGGTCATGATTATTTTGGTTACTGTTATATATGTTCAATGAATGTCATTTCATTTAAATGATGGGCCCAATTGCAGTGATAGCAACTTCATTGTTAATTTGAAAACATGATTTTTCGAGTATTATTGTGGATTGAAGAAATGCATGGGCAGTGGTTGATTTTGATAGTTACAGATTGGAAATGGGTACTGTTCATAAATTGTTATAAAATGCAGAGTGTGTCAATGAAGGTAATAGAACCTCTTACAAATTGTGTGAAATACATATTGTCTTGTGATGGCACTGTGTTGGATATTTGATTATTAGACAGTGAACTAGTTAAGTACACAGTAATTGTTATTTGGTCATGATGATTGTTGGTTGGTGCATCTATTCTTACTGCAAAATGTTTTATGGATCACTTGATTAATTTCATGAACAATAATCATTCTCCTCCCCTTCCATTATTTCACTTTCCGCTAATTACAAACCCTTTCACCTCCTATATTCATTTTTTCACTCCTTGTTTTGAGATTGATTACAGTCAAGAGAATTTTTGTGTTAAAGTGGATGACAGTGGTAGTGTCTTGGGTGGATTGCAGTGAGGTTTTATTGGTTTTCTTTACAGTTGATTGTTGTTGTCATTGATCAGTGACCATGTCTTCTTCCCTTTCATTATATCATATTTTCTCTCAATACAAACCCCCCACATATCCCAAAACCCTTTTTCACCCCCCTGCTCGTTGATTAACAGTAAAACAATTTGTATGGATTGGATTTCATGAGTCTGATACATTTCTGAGCCAGATCTATTTCGTATTTTTTTTAAGAGTTGTCATGAATGGTTAATTAAAGGACTATTTGCTAATCGATCATGCATGCAGGATGAGTTTTTTCAATTGAGGTAGCCACAAACGAGGAAATAGAGGTAGAGGTAACTGGAACCAAGGCCCAAGTTCTCCATACATTTTGATGTTGATTCACAAGATCTTGGCCAATTGTTTCATGGCGGATTCTTCAATTGGATTGGGCAGGGAAAATTCCAACCTAGGCCTGAAAGGCCTCCTTTCCAAGCCTTGCAAGCACCCAGTATCCCTGTACCTCCTCATGTCTCATTACAACCTAAGGTCCCTGAAAATGATGGATGGTAGGAGATTGTCCACCCGGCAGTCTCCCAACATCGTGGCTGGCCCAACTTGTCTTTGCCTTCTCCTCCGCCTATTAACCCCATTTCCCAAGCTACCATTGACCACTCACCAATGCAATCCTCCCACGATAGAAAGAGACTGAAAACTAAGGCACACCATGCACTTGATAAAGGAAAATCCATTTCTACCCCTTGCTCACCCTCCAATGGCTCTGACAAATTTGTGTCTTCCCGGATGCATTTGAGGGACGATTGTTCCCACGTGATCAATGAAGTTAGGCCTAAAGGCTCTACACAGCCAAAGGAAAATTCAAGAAAATCAAGAGGTGACAGCATCAATCAATGAAGGGTTGCATCACAGACTAGGAAATATGGTTTCTAATTTTTTATTATATCTATTTTTTTATGACAGTTGACTTTGGGGATCTTTGAACATCATGTTTATTTTGGATATATGAGTATTATTTTGAAATAATTTCAAATTTCATGAGTTTTAATTGCCAAAAGTGAATATGTTGATGGGAGGTAAAAGGAGGTGTCTTTTTCTTAACTAATGGTTATGTTATGATTGTTATGATTGTTATGAACCAAGGGAGTTACAAGGGGTCCCACCTACTAGTTATTATTTAATTATGACCCTTAATTATAATTGTTACTCTTCCCCCTAACTAAAGTTAGTTGAGTCTTTTAATTAACTTAACTAATGAGTTGGTTCAACTACTTCAACCAATTCTAAATTGTTAAAATCAAGAAGAAAAGGAGGAACAAGAGGAGGATAGAATCAGAAGCATGCTAAGGTTTGATATTTGAGTTTATGTTGAGATGGTTCAGTTTTCATTCATTCATATATTCATCAAGGCCTAATTATCTTTTGTGATAGGAGGGTCTTATTGTAGACAACAATATTCAGGGCTGAATCAAATCATTCAGACATTTGTTTTTCAGAGGTGTTGGTCTATCTTTGATAGTCTGTGTAGACTTGTCTGTTTGTGAATTAATTTTCATGATTGATAAAGGCTATTGTGTAGAGTCGAGTGGGTAGAAATTTGTGGCAAGATGATAGAGTTTAGTTTTGGTTTTCTATCAGAGGTCCTTTTGTATGTTCCATTAGGGATGTCTAAGGTTGACTTTGGTCCAAGATTTATGTATGAGATTTTGTAAAGAAAATGACTCTTTGTTGAATTGGAATGAAATAAAGGATTTATTTATGTCTCATTTGTCTTGGTTATCATGTTGGTGTCTATACTTTTGTTCTTACATTTATTTCAGCAACTCTTATATTCATAAAACTACATAAAAAGTGAATTTCCAGCAAGCTTTTTGTTGATAAAAGACTAGCCTAAGCACTCGTAGTTAATACTTGTGAGTTAGGATGTTATTTTTGTTGGCTATAAACATAGGGTGATATTCCCGTCTAATTTTATTTAGCCAAGTAAAGTCTGAGAATTCTTGAGTAAGATCATTTCATATCTTTTCCTCAACAAGCAATTGATTATCTTCCTTTGTTTCTACAGGTTTGTTGTTGTCAATGGTTGTAGATTTGACAAACTTGATGGATTCATTATTGCTTGGTTGACTACTACTTGATCCATTTTCATAACCCAAACCAGTTTTCAAATTTGAATTCCTTTACTGACTTGGAATGGAGGCTAATCCTTTTGAGGCTCTAATACTTATCATATTCTGATGATATAAGGCCTGCAATTTCTCTAGATATTTTCTGACAGTCACTACTTGAGATTCCAATTTTTCACCTTTTGTTGCAGCTTCCTTCGATTGTTGTTTGAGGATGTATTCAATATTCTTAGCTTCTTCTAATTTAACCTTCAATAGAGAAATTTCTTCAGATGGTTTATTGCTAATTTTCTTATACCTGAGCAGTAACTGTTTTTGTTTTCTTTTATTTTCTCTGAGTCTATCAATCTCTTCCATGGCACTAACAAGTTCTCCTTCAATATCTACTATTGCTTCACAATCAGTGAACTCACTTCCTGTATCTTCATTATTTAGGTCTTCTAAATATATTAGCATGATATCATTTATTTTACTTTCAATAGAAGAGTCATTTCTTTCATCATTTGAAGGATCGTCATCATTGTTTACACAAAGGCTTTTCTTGTGTTTGTCCTTCTCTTCATCGTCATATGTCTAATCCTTTATTTTGTGAGGACACTTATATGCAAAATGACCTATCTTACCATAGTTGAAACATTTGAAGGGAAGTTTACCTTTGTATTTGCCTGATCCTTTCGTCAGTCTTCTCACAAAATTTGCTTCAATCTTATCTATATCGGAGTCTGTTTTTTTCTCTGCTTTAAAGAATGCCTCTATTGTAGTGGATTTACCTTTGGTGATTCTCATTCCATAAGGAGTTAAGGTTCCAGGAATTTGATCTAATGTCAATGTATTGAGATCAGTGATTTCCTCTATAGCAGAGACCTTTGAGTTAAATCTATCAGGAAGAGATATTAATATTTTATGGACTAAAAAGATTCTTCTATCGTTTCACCTAGACCTTTCATAGTGTTGACAAGTTCTTATATCCGTAAGAAGTACTTACTGATAGTTTTTTCTTCATCCATCTTTAACTGCTCAAATTTCAGTCTATGAGTTTGAAGTTTTGCGTCTTTCACCTTTTTTGTCCTTCATAACTACTTATCATCTTGTCCCACATATTTTTTTTTGAATCACAGTGCATTACTTTGACAAACTCGGCTTCTGCAAGTCCACTGAGGATGGCATTCATTTATTTTGAATTAAAGCTAAACACCAACTTATCATCTTTTGAGGCCAAGACTACAGGCTTCACATATCCAGTTTCAACAACATCCCAAACATCAGCACCCAAAGACATTAAATATGTTCTCATCCTTATTTTCTAAAAGGCAAAGTTTTTTCCACCAAACAGAGGAGCTCTATTAGTTGAACTTCCTTCATGACTACTCATGTTCAATCTTATGGATCTACCTTTGATCAAAGGCACCTTCTCTGATACCAATTGTTGGAAATATAACTAAGAGGGGGGGGGGTGAATCAGTTATGTATATAAGCTTGAAACTTTTCCTAATATTTTCTTATTCTTTCTAGATTATTATTTAATGTGTTGTTGATAACTTAACATGCATAGATACACGATATTTTATCAATCACATAGAATACACTGATTTTCATGAGGAAACCCATAAAGGGTGAAAACCTGTTCTTCTTAGGATGTCAATCAAGATCGAACTTTCGTGTACATCACAGTCTTTGAGCTCCAACTCAAATATGAGGCTACAACCTCTGATAGCAAGATATAGCTTGCAGAGAGCACCAACTCTCAGATTTCTCTAGCACCAACTCCCAGGTTTCTCTAGCACCCACTAGATGGAAGCACCAACTCCCAGAATATATTCTAGCACCAACTAGAATTTAGACGACTACAATTCTCCCTAGCACCACCCTAGCACCTTGATTGAATCTTGAAAAACTTTTACTTACTTTCTTTGTCTATGATATGGTCTATTATAGCCCCATGTCTCATCTTCCTTCTTCATCTTCTATCCTCTGTTTCGCTTCTACATATTTCTACTTCTATGCTCTGCTCTTTTTCCTCTTGCGCTCACAAAACGCATATTGTTCAGCTTCTCTTCTGCTTCTTTTTTCTCTATGCTGCATCTGCATGGTATTTACTGCGCCACTGATCTCCACTTTAGGTACTACACTGCGTCTCCTCCTACCCACATGCATAAATATCGAAAAATCACGCTTTATTCTCTACTCTTCATATCTTTCTCACGTCGAGTCCTCTACCAAATCATCATCACAAATATTTGTCTTATTTGGTGGTTATACTGAATCTGTTTATCATCAATGATCGTTATCCAAATATTCTTTGGCTTCTTTGGCAGTCGCAACTCTTCCTCTTCTTTGTCAGTTATAGCCAGTCTTTTTTGGCTTCTTTGGATTCTAAGCCCCTTCCTTCACGTGACCATTGGCGGTGACCATACACCTAACCAAAAAGCGCTTTGTGACTCGCGACTTTAGAAATCTTGGTATGAGACATATCGATTCTCCCAACTCCCTATATCTGAAGTGGAGCTTAGGGACGCTAGTTCCTTCCTCTATTCTCTCTCCATGTGACCGTTGGTTGTGAATTGGGGCCAAGTAATTTGGGTCTTTGTGTTTCACATCTTTGGATGTGAGCCAACCCTGACTCTCCCGACTTCTAAACTCATTCCTAGCAATTACTAGCTCCATTCTCGAGATGACCTTGGGTGATGATATCATGTGACCATGTGATTGCAGGCATGTCCAAAGGTGGTTTGAAATCAAACTACTTTTCACCCCACAATTTACCTCAAGCCTCCACGTGTTCTTTCTCCAAAACCATGGTTTCAATTGTGGCCCACCCTTAACTTATTAAAGTTCACACACCTTCAATCCCCGCAATGCGATAAGACTGTTGACCTCACGATGTTGACGGTGCTCTTGAAATGATGGTTTAGATCTGTCCTCTCAAGTTTTGCAGATCAGATCTAACCTTCCTAAATCAATGGTTGTGATTTACTTCATGATTCGGGCTCAGGGAGTTTCAAATCTCAAACCTTTCTTTTCTCTGTATGCTAATATTTTGGAGTCGATGATCTGCGGACACATGTCCTTCTCAATTGATGGATCTGCCTCTAATTCAGGAATTTGACCTTTCAACCAAATCAACGGTTCTGTGGCCCCTTTCTTGATCAACGGTCGAGATCTTCTTTGGGTCTCTGGACTTCTGAAATCCCAAGTCTCAAACTTTACTTCCCCTCGAAGTATGTGTATTACTACCACGTGTCCTCTTGGATCAGAGGGTTGAGGCTTACTTTGGGTCTTTACCCGAAGTCCACATGATTACGCCATGTATTTTCTGGATCTCCAGAGTTCACCCACCCTTTAACTTTATTATTAAAAGTTCACACCTTCATAATCCTCGCGAATGCGATAAGACTGCTGGACCTCACGATGTTGATCGGTGTTTGAAATGATGGTTCAGATCTGTCCTTTCACGTTTTATGGATCAGATCTAACCTTCCTAAATCAATGGTTGTGATTTACTTCATGATTCTGCTCAGAGTTTCCAAATCTCAAACCTTTCTTTCCTCGAGTGCTAATATTTTGGAGTCGATGATCCGCAGACACATGTCCTTCAATTGATGGATCCGGCTTCACTTCAGAATTTGACCTTTCAACCAAATCAACGGTCATTTGGATCCCTTCTCGATCAACTGGCCGGTGATCTCTTTGGGTCTCTCGACTCTCAAATCCAATTCTCAAACTTTACTTCTCGGCATGTGGACATACCACGGTCCTCTTGATCAAGGGTTGAGGCTTACTTTGGCTCCACCAAGTCCACATGATTACCATGTATTTTCGGATCTCCAGAAAGTTCACGATCTATCGCCACGCATCCTCCTCGATCCATGGTTGAAATTCACTCGCTCCTCACTCTCTTCAGACTTCGTGTATTTCAAATCTCAACTGAAACTCAAGTGATATTTTTCTGGAGCTTCACCTCCTCACATATTTAGACCCAAAATGAATGATGTTTGTTTGATCAAGATCTTAGAACAACGACTCGACCGTTTTGCAATGCGTTTTCCTTGGATTAAATCCACGACTCTCCATCTTGATTATCCTATCCTTCCACTCAAAGTGATCCAACGATCAAGGTCGCTTCTCTGCCTCCTAAGTGCTTCGATCTCTCTGACTTATAATGTTTTCTAAGTGTTCAAGGATATGGACCTTTGCTCCTCCTGCGAAGTCTCCAGTTCTCCTTGACTCCTCAGATGCAATCTCTATGGAACCGGCCATCTCTTTGAGCTTTCATCTCTTCTCTCTCGAGGTTTGGTTCATTTTTGTTATTTCCATCAATCACAAGAACATTCTTCCTGTAAACATCCCAACACAGTGAATTGACATTATGAACAAAATTTGGGCACCTACTGAGTGTGCCTAGAAATCACACTTGTTCTGAATTTTAGCTACCTCTATATATATAAAAGGGTATTTTTTGTTAATAGTAAATTTCCACCTTGTTCTGGGTGAGATTGTTGTAGTTTCAATGGTAGATAAGTCAATGATGCTCACAAAAATCCAAATACTCTCAATGCACATTTATCGATGGTATATGGTCTTTCTTCACTGTAATTACACACACCTGGTGTGTTGTCTTTGACACCTACAAAATGTAATTTTGTCTCTTATAAGAAATAAAATTATTTTTTTTCTCAACAGGAAAACTACTTAAAGCTTTAACTTGTTAAAATTCAACAAAATTCTCTACCATTGTTATGATAGTAGAAAAAATGGAAATAATATAACTAACAATTATGATATTAAACCTCTAAACTCTTTTAAAACATTGTTCATATATTAATGTGTTAAATAATATGTAAAAATATATATAAAGTTATTAAAATTGTTAATTTTATATGATTACAATAAATTATAATAATCAGATAAAAACAATTATCTCACATTTTCATTATTACTGGAACAATTTAATAATGATTCTAAAGATAGACAATTAATCATAAAACTACTCTTTTGTATAAAAAAACAATTATCTCACATTTACATTATTACTGGAACAATTTAATAATGATTCTAAAGATAGACAATTAATCATAAAACTACTCTTTTGCACATTGTCCACATATTAATGTTAAAATAATATGTTCACATATTAATGTTAAAATAATATGTTAAAAAAATATAAAGTTATTAAAATTGTTGATTTTATATAGACTACATAGATGATAATATTGTATAAAACATTTGTATCTCACATTTACATTTACAAAGCTTTAATAATGATTGGAAAGATAAACAATTAATCATAAAACTCTATATGTTCAAGGGAAAAAAAATCTAACATAAAGTTTTCAAAATGTAAAAATATAAACTCTTAGTATATTATATTGCCAAAAAAACAATAACTTTGATAGAATAGTAATAATTCACAACAAAATTAACACTATGTATTTAATTCTCTAGATACATAAGTGGAATTTTCATATAGGAATTTACATCACTAATTTTCTATTGAAACATATAATATTAGTGTAATGGCCTTGATCATTACGACACAAACCGACGTACAACAAGTGAATTTTTTTTGTTTTTATTTTTTTTTTAAATCTCAAGGAAGGTAATGCCATCAATACAATCAAGCATAACAACTTGACAACAAACATAACAAATGAAATTCACGCAACACATAAACATAACGACCCAACATACTAACACATCATGCAACTAGAAGCAATTTACAAACATTTACTAGATAAATAAAATAAATGACTACCCACCCTTCCTACCCTGCAATGGTTAGGACCTCCAGGACACATAAGCAACACTCAAGCCCAGGTTCCCATCGATTTTGACCATTTAAGATATCAAGGATGGAGAATGTTCTGAGGAACAAGGAGGTGTCTACATCCCACCCGACACAAACAAGTCAAAGCCGACTAAGCTAAATGTCAACATCAAGATCATCCAGGCACAACCAACATCCAAAAAACTGACACAGGTACTATGAACTTCCACGGCGGGAAAGAAACAAAATCACAAGCATGCATTACAACACAAATTACATTACATCGATTTCAATAATCGACAACAACACCATCGGGAGGCACATGACCCAAGGCCAGGTTGTCATACACACTCATCGATCAATGTACACAATGATCCAGTCATAAGGAATCATGTTGCCACATGGCGACAAGAGCGGTAGTAACTAGGGTGCAACACAACAATTCTAAACCTTTAATCAAGACACAATCCAACGTGCCAAAAGTACCAACTTAAACTGTCAAACATAAAACGAAAACTATAAACAAAATCACTCAATCAACAAGCTAAACAAGACATAGGATGACTACCTTCCATACATTTAATTGCGCAACAACTATATAGATTTATGATTTCTTCTGAGGCAATTCTTATGTGGTTTCTTTTTATTTGTGCAATGGTATAAATGGTTCTCATTAAAAAATTTACCATCAAGACTATAACAAGCTCATAGTAACCAGCCACATATCTAAAGTTAAAACATATAAAAATCTTCAGGCAATATTTATACCTCTCTAGAAAGGGTTTTATTAATCAATATAAATCAACTACATTTTTCTTAGCTTCTCTAGCTCCATATTAAACAAGAAACCCTAAACCTCTAGAAGTAAAACTTCCATCTGAATTATAATTTAATAATATAATAAAACTCGACAATCAAAAAAAGAGATTCCATTCCTTACTCAATTAAAAATTCTTCCCTATCTTCTATTTTAAATACACCACCCCATATAACCTCTATGAAGAATAAAATATCTTCTAATTAATAAATCATCATTACAGATCAACATACCTATGACATTAATATATAAAATAATTGATTTACTGTACTATTTAATTCATTATACCTCATGAACATAAAGTAGAGGAAGTATAAAAAGGGAGAACCTTTTCCTCCTAAACACACACTCTAAACACTTAAATTCAACCTGTAAGATATATTAATAGAAAGCTTACAATGCCACATGTAGCGCACACATCCACGGTCGAGAATAAAATATCTTCTAACTAATAAATCTTCATTACAGATAAGCATACCTATGACATTAATATATAAAATCATTGATTTACTACACTATTTAATTCATTATACCTCATGAACAAAAAGTAGAGGAAGTATAAAAAGGGAGAACCTTTTCCTCCTAAACACACACTCAAAACACTTAAATTCAACCTGTAATATATATTAACAAAAAACTTACAATGCCACATGTAGTGCACACATCCTTTGCCATTGATGTCAAAGGGAGAGAGTAATTTCATAGAGAAAAGCATCATTACAGGGGGAGTTTGTATGAATTTAGAGTGTTTCCCTCAATGACAAAGGGGGAGATTGTTGGACATACTGTCATTGGTGTATTGTAATTGATGTCAACAGTCGATAATGCACATGAAGCTTAGAAGGGAAAGCATAGTGAAGAAACATGATCGAATCTAAATCCCCACAGGACAAAGCAGGACTGTTGGATACGCAATCGCCAGATCAAGGGCATGGATTGATTGTAGAGCGCGAAGGGAGAATTAAACTACACGTTATTTCCAATCCCGCAATTAGTCTAGATCGTCAGATCTCATCGAATCAAATATCGATGACTATGGTTAAATCACCAACAATTGGTATCAGAGCAGGTGTCTTCAACACATGCTAACTACTGGAAGGTAGATCTTGAAGATGGATCAACAAGAGGGAATCTCCAACAAAAAAGAACCATTGTTCAATGGAGGAGGCTATGCTCTATGGAAAATAAGAATGAAAAACTTCATGTTGGCTCTTGGTTTTGATATCTTGCAATCTGTTGTAGATGGTTACACTACACCAACTATTCCACCCAAAGACGTTGTAGGAAAGAAAACTTGTAATGACGACTCAAGAGAAGTTAATGGAATTCTAGGAGGGTTGACTAATTCTATATGTGTGAAGGTTATGCATTGTAAATCATCCAAAGAAATTTGGGACAAGTTGGAGGTTGTATATGAAGGAGATGACAAAATCAAGGAAGCCAAACTACAAACCTATAGATCTCATTTTGAAAATCTGAAAATGAAAGAAGAAGAAAATATCATTGAGTACTTTCATAGGGTAGATGAAGTGGTTAACTCAATCAGAGCGGTAGGAGAAGAAATTACAGATAAATCTATTGTGAAAAAAATACTAAGGTCATTACCTATGAGATATGATGCAAATAATTATACAATTGAAGATAGATCCGATCTAAGCACACTCACAGCTGATCAAATTCATGGAAGTTTTACAACATATGAAATGAGAACGGGCAATGATAAATCAACAAAAAATGAAACAACCTTTAAAGCATCTAAGACAAAGATGAGGTAGGAACAAAAGACCAATGATAAGTTATCAAATATATCAGATGTCGAAGAGGCCAACTTTATAAAGAAACTCCAGAAAGGATTTGGAAAATATAAAAGAAAGTTACCTTTCAAATGTTTCAACTGTGGAAGAATTGGACACTTTGCTAACACATGTCCCTATCGCAAGAAGGAGAAAAATGATGAAGAAATTCACAACCAGAAAAACCAATACAAGAAGAAATTTTATAAGAAAAAGAAAAACTTATACTCCAAAGAAGACAACAGCTCTTCAGACATGGGTGAAGATGAAAATTCAAAGATCTTGTTTATGGGAATGAAAACTCAAGATGATAAATATTCGGAAGATGAATAAGAAGGGAAATCCGAAGAAGAAATCCTTAGTGTAATTGAAGAACTAGGAAAAACTAAAAAACAAAACAGGGTACTAAGAAGAGAGCTTCTAGAGATTAAAGAAGTTGATAAATCAAGACAGATGCAAGTTTTCAAAACCATCAAGGCATCAGAACAGACCATCAGTGATTTGAAGTCTCCGCTCCTGGAAGCTAATAAAACTGAAGAAGTCATTTTACAACAACTTAATGATCAAAAACAAGTATGTGAGAAACTACAAGATGGGATTAAGCTGCTAAAAAGTGAAATTGAGAAATTGAAGAAGGGATCACAATTTGAAAATAGTTCAAGGATATTGAACGAAATTATCAGTAGTCAAAGGTCACCAAACAACAATACTGGTTTGGGATACACTCAAGACTCAACTTCTGCATCACAAGGATCTATAAAAAAAACAATTAGCTACGTAGATGCTCTGAAAAACTCATTTAGAAAAGAAGATAATGAGTAAAAGATGACACCATTAAAAACTGTTACACATAAACAAAAATCAACTGGAGTAAAAGATGACCAAAAGAAATTCATCAGAAGAAATACCCCTAAATATTTATTTATTGAATATTGCTACTCTTGCAATAATTTTGGACATAAGGCAGTACACTGCAAAGCTTATGGATAATACAATAATAGAAATGTCCAAAGAGATAAGAACAACAAGTGCAATAAAAACAAGAGAAACTATAACTCATTTTCTCCTTTACAATATTTCAATAGTGAATGTCAAAAATGCAACAACTACGGTCATAAAACAAGTGATTGTAGATTTCCAAAATATGATAAAAAGACAAATATTCCCCATAGTAAAAAAAATGGAGGAAAAATCAAACAAAGTGCAATGTAGCATTATATGTGATAAATCAAGAGTGCTAGTGGTATATAGACAATGGATGTTCCAAACACATGACAGAACCCCTTATGAACTATGGTTTGGGAGGTCAGCCTCTATAAAATACTTTAGAATTTTTGGAAGTAAATGTTATATAAAGAATGATGAAGATAACCTAGGAAAGTTTAACCCAAGATATGATGGAGTATTCTTAGGATACTCATCAAATAAAAAGGCATACAGATGTTATAATTTCAGACTACTAAAAATAGTGGAAGTGAAAATGTAAAAATAGATGATCTAATAAAGGGCATATCCCAAGGCTTTGATAAAAAATCTCAACAAAAAGATGATGATATAAAATATCAACAAGAGGATGATGATGTAGAATCTCAGCAAGAAGATGAGGATGAAGCACATGAAAATGAACCATACATTGATGAAGAAGAAAATGAAGAAACGCCCTTGCCAAGAGCTCCATAAAAAAGAGTTCATAAGAATCATCCTGAAAGCCGGATCATTGGAGTAAAAGTGCAAGAGTGGAAACAAGAAGGAAACTAGATTTTGACTCAGAACAAGCAATGTTATCCCTAATTGAACCTAAATCAATTAAAGAAGTTGTCAAAAGTAAATATTGGACAAAATCAATGAATGAAGAACTAGATCAAATAGAGAAGAATCAGACTTGGGAACTAGTTCCAAGACCCAAGAACAAGAATTTGATAGGAACTAAGTGGATCTTCAAGAAAAAAAAAATGAAAATGGGGAAATTATGAAGAACAAAGCTAGATTAGTCTGCAAAGGATATTCCCAAGTAGAAAGTATTGATTTTGAAGAAACTTTTGTTCTAGTAGCAAGACTTGAGGAAATTAGAATGTTCCTAGCATTTGCATGCTTCAAACATTTCAAAATCTATCAGATGGATGTCAAATCAACATTCCTTAATGGAACACTAGAAGAAGAAGTCTACGTTGAGAAACCAGAAGGTTTCATGTTATTATAAAACCAAGACTATGTGTGCAAACTGAAAAAGGTTCTGTATAGTCTTAAAAAATCCCCCAGAGCATGGTTCTCTAGGCTTGATCAGTATCTAAAAAAATAGAGATACAAAAGAGGGACTACTGACAACAAATTATATATCCAAATTGAGGATCAAAACATGATTGTTGTGGTTGTATATGTAGATGCCATCATATTTGGGAGTAATCTCACTACACTAAGCAGAAAATTTGCAACCAAAATGCAAAAAGAGTTTGAAATGTCTATGATGGGAGAACTATCATTCTTATTAGGTTTACAAGTAAATCAAACTGAAAATGGAATATTTTTTTCTCAAACCAAATATATCAAGGAAATGATGAAGAAATTCCAAATGGAAGAAAATAAACCTAGGGGTACTCCAATGGTCACTGGATGTAAACTAAGTCTAGAAGATGACTCGCCAAAAGTAGACCAAACGATGTATAGATCT
>SNQJ01S0036332.1:31495-42988 GCA_010110895.2 Picea sitchensis
ATGCCATCATATTTGGGAGTAATCTCACTACACTAAGCAGAAAATTTGCAACCAAAATGCAAAAAGAGTTTGAAATGTCTATGATGGGAGAACTATCATTCTTATTAGGTTTACAAGTAAATCAAACTGAAAATGGAATATTTGTTTCTCAAACCAAATATATCAAGGAAATGATGAAGAAATTCCAAATGGAAGAAAATAAACCTATGGGTACTCCAATGGTCACTGGATGTAAACTAAGTCTAGAAGATGACTCGCCAAAAGTAGACCAAACGATGTATAGATCTATGGTTGGAAGTTTTCTCTATACAACAACAATAAGACTTGACATCATGCAGGCTATAGGACTCGTGGGAAGATTTCAATATGCACCTGAAGAAACCCACTTAAAAGAAGTAAAACGAATATTCAGATACCTTCAAGGCACCCTAGAACTAGGATTATGGTATCCAAAAGATAAAGACTTCAATCTAACCACATATACTGATGCAGATTGGGAAGGTGGCATAGATGATGGGAAAAGCACCAGTGGAGGATAACTTTTCCTAGGAAAAAGTCTGGTAGCATGGTCAAGAAAGAAACAAACATCCACATCACTCTCTACAACAGAGGCATAATACATTGTTGTTTCATCCTGCTACACACAAGTTCTTTGGATGAAGCAAACTTTATAAGACCTACAAATAAAATATATTGATCCTATTAATATTAACTGTGACAACACTAGTGCCATAAGTATCTCTAAAAATACAGTCATGCATTCGAAAACCAAACACATCCTAATTAAATACCATTTCCTAAGAGATCATGTCACCCAAGAAATAGTTAAAATAGTATATCTAGATACCAAAGAACAAATTGCAGACATTTTCACAAAACATCTTCCCATGAGTACTTTTGAAAATCTCCGACAGAAATTAGGAGTAATTCAAAAACCTCATTAAAAATCGAATGGTCAAGGGGAGCATTACCATAGGGTTGATTCCCTAAATACAAAGGAGTTGGTGCTTCCTAGGGTTGGTGCCCTGAAGAAGGGAATTGGTGTCCTTCACTATTCTTTATAAAACCTTGTAATTAATGTTAAATATATTTATATAATTGATTTTACATACAATTCATTGTTGATTCATTGTGGTAATCAATAAAATATAAACAATGACTGTTAATTTGAAAAAAAAGTAATACTAATTCACCCCCTCATTATTCCATCAAAATCATCATTATAGATCAGCATACCTATGACATTAATATATAAAATCATTTATTTACTACACTATTTAATTCATTATACCTCATGAACATAAAGTAGAGGAAGTATAAAAAGGGAGAACCTTTTCCTCCTAAACACACACTCAAAACACTTAAATTCAACCTGTAAGATATATTAACAAAAAACTTACAATGCCACATGTAGCGCACACATCCACGGTCAAGAAGTCGAGGTTTTTGGAAGGAAAAGGATACAAGGATATAGAGTTTTTTTATGGTTTCCAGTTTCCCGTTTCAGAGAAAATCCGATCGCATGAGTGGCTAAAATGTTAGTGGTATAGCTTAGACACATGGATTATTTTAGAAGAAAGAAATATCTACCTTCACGAACAGGTTCTTTGGCTTCAGGTCGCGGTGACAATATCCTTCATCGTGCATGTCGACCAACCCTTTTAAAATCTGGAAGCAAAAGTTTCACACCTCGTTCTCTGAGAATGGACGACCTCTAATTCTTCTCTGGAGCTCTAACAGATTGGAGTCCAAAAACTAAAGTACCAAATACAGATCGCAGTACTCCAATATGAGATTATGCAGGCAAATTATGTTGGATGAGAGCTCAATTTCGTTAAGCATTTCACCTCTACAGGATTCCAGCAATCTTCATATTTACAGAAGCTTTCATTCAATCTCTTGATTGCCCAAAATCTTCACCTTATCAATTGTCTTCCAAACGATTCCATGAATTCCTTCTTAAGTAGCTTAGCCACACGACTTATTTTAGAAGAAAGCAATAGATTCCCTTTTCAGAAAATCCACGCATTGAAAACTGCATTAATTTTCTAAGGATAGAAATTTTTTCTAGTTAATTGGTGGGCAAATCATCAAAGGAAAAGGTGATAATTGTGGTTCTTTAATCTTAGCAGATGTTGGGATCTTCCCCGGAATTGGAAGTGGAGAGAAGCGTTCAGAGGTCTGGCTATGCAACCTCTGTCCAGAAGAAAAAAACGAGGAGGTATGCAGGAGAAATAGAAGGAAGGAAAAACTTAAGGGGGTTTTTCGATCAGTCACCAGGGCCAAGACTCGCTGCGAGTTAGCAAGTGAAAGGGGAGAAAGTACAGGGAGAAGACAAGGTATCGTGACCACTTAACGAGAAGGACGTCCAGGTAAGGATTCCCGCAGGATAGGTTAAAACAAGGAAAAAGCAGAATGCCCATCGGGCGGAAATGGTTCTTATCTTCCATAAAAATTAAATAATACTTAAGATCAAGTATCGATTTTCATTACCAAGGAATTGCATATGACAAGATTTCGTTACAAGAAATAAAAGATTTTTGTTTATTTTTACTTCCAGCAATATAAAATTTTACTAAGACTTAAGGTAAGCGATTTATTACAATACCAAGCAATACATCTACTGATCTCATGGCAAAAAATAATGGTTTTTGTTTCCCCTTAACCAACAAAAAGTTAACGTAGACATATGATAAGCGATTTATTACAGTGCCAAGGAGCGATTTATTACAGTGCCAAGGCAGCACATCTGCAAAACTCATGGCAAGAAATGATGGTTTATTTTTCTCTTTAATCAATAGTTTAACTAATACATAGGATAAGTGATCTATTACAATGCCAAGGAAACACATCCGCAAATCTCATGGAAATAAATAATGGTTTCTTTTTCTCTTTAATCAGTAAAAAAAAATTAAATTCTTAATATAATTAATAATAATCTATTTTTAAGGTCACACCAAATTGGTGTATGAGACCCCCTTGTTTGTGGGACAAGGGAATGTCTACGAAGGTATACATACCCTACCCCCCTCTGGATTTGAACCTGTGACCTCTTAAGAGGAAACACATGTTCTTAACCATTAGGCCCATTAACATCTATAGCAGAAATACCATAATTTCGATGAAGGATTGATGTAGTTCTTCGAGTGTCGGCGATCCTCCTCGCTCCCACGTGTAAATCGTTGAGACCTCACCGGTACCTCCTAGCCAACGCTAGGGGTAATCTTCTTCCCCCTGAGCCCTCGAGCCACAAATGGGCCACACACACGAACCAGAGTAAACTAGCTCTAATTTCGTCTCGCAAGGTCGAGCTACCACTCGTTATCCGAGCTGGGTGTCCCAAATCCCACAAGAAAAATTTAGTTAAGATTGAAATCCGGCAGCATAACCTTACGCATACAAAACGTGATCCATTCTCCTCCTCTTCCATCCCTTTAATAGAGTTTTCTTAGTGATTAGTTGCCAAAAGCYTCATTAAATTCTTTTTATTAAAATTTAAATAGGATAAACTTCCCCCRTACACATGTCACTCGATTCCTTAGTTGCACYAGAAATCCAATTAATTATTTAATTTAAATGGYCAATTTCCTTCATCCACCTAAAAACGCTCCTCGATGTCCCTTTATTCCCTTACATTCCTTTTAAATTACTGACGCCTTTCTTAAAGCTTAGTTGAGTTCGAAATTAGAAGGTTTTCTAGACTAGATTCCCTACCATGTTCAACATTCCTCTTTTTCTTTAAGTTTCCCCTTTTTGGTCTAAGTTCTGAATTAGCAAGTTTGTACTTAGTCATCGATAATCTTTCAAATATTTTAATCCTTCATTAAAATTTTAATTTAATTATTTATGTTTGAATTTTCTTCACCCCCCCCATTTTTGTTAAAAGCCCTTTTAGTTTTTCTTGTTCACAAGTCCTACTTAGACCTAGGCTTTAAATTCACTAGGCTTGGCAAAATTTTTCTAACGGAAGTTATGATTTTTTGTTTTGTAAATTAGTGTTTGTATTAGATCCTTCTTGGAAAAAGTACAAACTGTTTGTGGAGTGTAGGCATGTGCGACAACAGTGCCCAACTGGGAAACCACTGTTGCCACCTGTCCAAGAATCGGAGTGCCACTTGTCAAAAAAAAAAAACCATAGTATGACATGCAAGAAACTACGAAGTCGTGCAAGGCGAAGTGTTGAGAGGTAAACTAAACAGAGAAAGCTATCTTTCCATGGCTATCTAGAAAGAAACAAAAGCTAAAACCTGAAACAAGAAGACACTAAAAACCTAGACCGAGCCTTGGTCCCATGAAAGCCTGAGTCTTCTTCAATTTGCCCCTGTCTCGATCTGCAATTGCTTGCCTGAGGTCCTGTAGAAAGGCCATCAAGATGTCCACCCGACTCCATCGTTCTGCATCCTTCTTCTTCAGTTCCAGAAGTGCAGTCTTGACTTCCTCCTGTCCTATGGTGAGGTCACTCAGTGAAGCTATGATCTCTTCTTGGTCAACACATCTGTCGCAGGTGGAGCAGAGTGGGGAGTCGAAAGAGGAGGATGGAAGGGGTGAGGGAGCAAAGGTAGATTCATCCTGGTGGCGAGAGGGGGAGGGTGGAGGAGGAGGGCGACGAGTTGGGGAGGGGGGGGGAAGGCACGTAGCCCAATGAATTCCCAAGGGTGTCAAACCACTCTACTCGGTAGCTGTAGGGGTTCGAGAGCGATGAAAGTTCTGGGGTGGCTTCTCGAAGTGGTTTTGTGGGAGTGGGATCTAAGATAGGAGCCAAGACTGGGATAGCTTCGTTTTCAGGTGGAGGGTCAGAATTAGGCACCGCCTTTCCCCTGGCTGCGTACCAGGCTGACCCTTTCCTGGATTTACCTCTCATACGGGGCATGGCGAGGGATGTCGATGACCTGGGATGGAAAACGCAAAGGAGAAGCAGAAGGGTATGTAAGGCCAAGTGAAAAATGCTTCAGAAGGGAGGGAGGAGAAATGGAACCAGGGAAAGATGGTGAGGGAAGTCGTGGGGGAGAAATTGAGGAAGAACACTCCCAAGATCGTCTGTAGGGGCGTCATATCTAAGAGGTGGATGTGACTATTGAGGCGACCTTCCCAACGCCATGAGGTTTCTCACACTACGAAGCTTCCAGTTCGTGTGACAGGTTGGCCGCAAGTGTGGTCTATAGGGTGAAGGTGGCGTCGTTGGAAACTTGAGGTGATGTGTCGCGAGGGCGAGTTTGATTAGGTGCCAACTGGTTGGTCGTCTGGCCAAGTGGCCTCCTCGTGAACTGTCCATGTGTTGTACCTAGTAGCACCCCATCCGGGGAGAGGGAAGTTATGATTATTAATCTTTACTCCTGCAATAATTCATTTTAAGGCTGATCAAGTCCTAAGGAACATAGTTTTATAGGTACTAAGTTCAATAACTTACCAGTGTTAAAATCAAGACGTGCCATTTAAGATGCACTACATGCTCCAAGGCTTCCACTAGCTTGCATTCATGTTTTACTTACGCGACGTGCCCTTCAAGACGCACTACGTGCTCCAAGGCTTCCACTTTCCTTTTGACTAATTTTGGTAGACATCAAACCCTTGGCGTCAATACTCTGCTAGGTGATCTTGTGGGAGACTAAGGGTCTCTAAGGAATAAGGTCCATGCCTTATTGCACGCCCCTTAGAATCATCGTGAGTGACTGTCATAGTCTGCCCTCATGACATCATGGATCTATCGAACTAGGTAATCATTAACCTACAGTTCGAGCCACTGCGGGAGTGTTAGTAGGTTGTGGCAGGGTTGTTGCCACACCTCTCCCTCAATGTCTCTGGTTTTCATGCATGACCCCTTTACTCCAAATGTGAGTCTAATTAGCAAGTTATCGTCATCGTGCATCCATCAACGAAACATGTCAGCGATCGAAGAAAACATCACAATACACCAGTCATGTGTCTAATATGTAATACAGAAATATGAAAAACATAAACCGTCTACTCCCTGACTCGATCCAGAGTCCAAGGAGGTCCATCGATGTCGTCGACATCCTCAATCAGTTCAGAGTCCTGGACACTCAGAAAAACCACTCAATAGCACCTATCGATATAAATGTAATAAAATAACATATCATCAGATCCACAGCATCATCAATAATCCATAATCGAAACAGTCAAAATCGGTTCAAAGTCCTGCACACTTAGAAAAACCACTCAATAGCACCTATCGATATAAATGTAATAAAATAACATATCATCAGATCCACAGCATCATCATAATCCATAATCGAAACAATCAATTATATAATGAACCGGATCACTTGCACGCAAGTGTCCTCAAAGAATAAGTCCAATCAGATGTGCACAAGAGCGGGATGTTACAATTAGGCATAATGTTTTTAATAAAAACATCAACAATACAAGACTAAACATGTAATATTAGGCGTCAAATCAAGCCCAAATCGAGGGTTTGTCGTAGTGCAAAGGAGACACCCAAAAATCCAAAAGGATTAAATTGAAGCCCCGATCCCCCTAGCCAAGTAGGGCCTCATGTACAATCAAAATTAATCTCGAGCAATGTCAAGGGTTGGTGTAGCCTGCTAGCAAACAAAAAAAAAACATATTATATTAGGCATAATGTCTTTGATAAAACCATCGACAAAACAAGAATAGAATGTTCTTTTATAATCGAACAACTTTAAATTTAACAATTGGAAAAAAGGTTAGGTGATTGTAAACTACATATTGGTGTTGGTACTATTTGGAACTTGAAAATTGAGAAAGATCATCTCCTTTTGCTGAAAATTGAGATTCTTGACAAAAACTATTTACTAAACACGATTGAGAAGAGCTTCTCTCCATTTTCTTGGCTTCAATGACCTGTTTAAATAAATTAATTTATCAAAAAACTGAAAAAAAAACGTATTTCAATAATATTCTTCTAATTATCTAAACTCCATTCCTAAATATTATAAATTGTCCATAAAATATATTAAATAAAAAAAATGATATCCACAATAAAATTAAATCATATTAAATTTGTTTGAAAACATACCAATTTTCCCTCTCCATCTTTATGCAAAACCATATAATCTCCAACATCAAGACCATGTCTTTCGACAAACCCCCCTATAACAAGCATGAAAAAAAAAAGGATCAAATACTTTCCAGCCTTAAACAAAATCTCTATATTATTAGATGTAAATGGAGTTTATGAAAAAAAAAAATGATCAAACACTTTCCAGCCTTAAACAAAATCCAAATCTAAATGGAGTTTATGAAAAGTTACAACATACCTGTATATTCCAATATGTACATTCTGGTCTTGTTATTTAGCCAAAATCTGCTAGTCACAATAKTGTATTTAATATTTTATTTAAAATAGAASAAGGATCACAAGATTTACATATACGATGGGTTATAATAATGGCATATGAATATTATTGCTTTAAAATAAATACCTGTATTTTAAATACCAGATTAGAGGCAAGGTCTTGTCCTCTATTTGTATTGTAATACCGCTATTTATTTCCAATCTAGGAAGATGTGCTTCTGCCTCTTTCTGGGTATCACGGTAACGGATTCAAGTAGTTTTGAAAATAGAAAGATAAAAAGAAAATTAAAAACTGTATATGCATATTTGAAATTATCTGATACAATGAAAAGAAAGCAAAGAAAACATATTTGAAATTATCTGATACAATGAAAAGAAAGCTAAGTGTAGGGGGTACATACCTTGGGAAGCACAATTCTTCCTGCGCTGCTTACATCACTATTGCGAAGCTCCTTCTGTAATATGAATGTATAGCTCCTGCTGGAGTTATCACGCTGCTCCATCATCAAAATATCAATAGTTGTCATAAAGAACTTCCTATTCACAAATTATAAAACTGAAAGCAAAGGGATAATTAACACACCTTGGTCTCGTTTATGGAAGGTGGAATTATCTCACAATTTCCAGATCGCCTGGGAATTTTGTTTGGACGTAGAGGCTGCCAGGTGAGAGACCGCTTCCCTTTCACCATATTGATACTGTTAGAGGGAGATTCATCAAATTGATTTGAAGCTAAATTACTTGTTGCTTCTGGCCCAGCCATAGTAGATATATTATCAATCTCCTGTGACTGATTCACATTTGTGTCTGGACTTTCAGAGAATGGGCCAAAACCAACCAAATTAGATGCAATGGGTCCAGTGGAGCATGCTTCGTATGGAGGGAAACCGGTTGGTGAAAAAGTATTGGATGAACTGCAGGAATGAAAAGGCTGAATACCACTGATTTGTTTAGTTTCAACGTGAGATTTGTGAACATTAAAATTTACCTTTCCATCCCTTAACATAAAAGAAGAAGAAGAATCCACCTGCGTTTGGTATTGATGAGGAAGAACTCGTTTTCCATCTCTTAACATACTAGGAGGAACTCTATTTCTATCTCTGAACATAGCAGAAGGAGAATAACCCAACTGCGTTTGCGCTTGATGAGGATGAATTAAATATCCATCTCTTAACATCGTAGGATTAATTCCATTTCCATCCATTAACATAACAGAAGAAGAAGAATAATCTGCCTGGGATTGATTAGGATGAATTCCATGCATAACAGAAGAAGAAGAATCTACCTGGCATGGGTATTGATGATGATTTATTCCATGGTCCGGTTGTTTGCCTGTGGGATCGTTGTCAAATTTAGAGCCATAACAACTGACTGAACTAGTGTAGTGACCAGTGTAGGGACGAGGAGCTTGGATCCTTGCAAGCATATATTCCATGATTTCTAAGATCTTGTCTGAAGCACCAGAAATTCCAATTCTTCCGACGAGACCATCAAGATTGACCATCTGATCATGACCATCGTCGCTATACTTACCATGGACCATTGAAGGGTCGCACCTTAGCTGGCTTAAAATCTCATGAACACGTTTTAAACAAAAAACCATACCATTTTTCCCGCCTCCACCATATTCGGTGATAGCCTTGATCCCATAAATATCCCACTTCAGCGCTTTTATACGAGAAATATAGAAAGGAAACCCACGTACCTGAAACCAATGGCACATAACCTGTTCGAACCAGTAAGACAAACAAGCCTCCAACGATGCACCTGATTGGCCATTTATAATACTCTTTACTATATCGAATGGATTTATATAGTTCCTTCCATGCTGGAAATCTTGGGAGATTGAAGGGCAAACTAAGAAAGAATCATTCACCTGCACCTGATCGCTTACAAGATTCGATGTGAGGTACCCATTCGACTCAGGTGATGGGATAGTCTCAGGATTCTTTGTACTTCCACACTCAACGCCCAAGTCACTATCCAGYTTCTTGGTTTCTTGAAATCCATTATGATTTTCATCATCCAATATATCCCAAAGCCAGTCCTGCCCTATAAAAGRTTCATCCATTATCCAATCGCTAAAGTCCAAGTCCAGAGGTGGAGAAGMAAACTGGGCAAAAGTGGTGTCGGCTGCATCAATGGCGCTATTAACGGATGCCACTTCTGGTTGTGGTGCTGCTTTTGGTGATCCTTCTGCAGACGTTGGTGCTGGTGCTGCTTCTGCTTCTTGTGATTCTCGTGCAKKMGTTGATGGATATTCAGACAAGATATCAAMTATTGGATCCATCTGGATCGTTCGATACCTACAGACTGCGTCTCTACAATCCTTCCTCGTAGACCTAATCAAAACGCACAGACTGCGTCTTTATAATCTTTACAATCCTTCCTCGTATACCTAATAAAAAATGCATGAAGATTTTTGATGTCGGAGTTACTTTCACACCCATCTCTTGGACAGTCAATCATCTACAGTATACTCCGACATGAAGATTTTTGATGTCGGAGTTACTTTGAGACCCATCTCTTGGACAGTGAGTCATCTTCAAATTCTTGTGGGAATCCATGTGTTCAAAACTGTATAAATCAATGTAGCCTACTCTCTATTATGGTGTATTAACTCTTTGTTACCTGGTGTGCATACAGTTTTTTCTTCTTTCTTGTTGCAATCATAATTAATCAGCGATCTAGTGGCACTTTTAAGAAGCGATTGTTTTTTTTTTTTTTTTTGTTAAAGCCGCTGCATTTTAAGTAAAATAGGTTATCAGTGGAGGAACGTTTTATTTAATAAGTTTTCTAGTATTTAATAAGTTTTTTATGGACATGATTAAATATGGCTGGAATATTCTTAGTAGTCACACAAAATAAATGGCTGTGATTTCAATCATTAACTTCCTAGCTATTATAAAGATATCGATTTATGTGTTTACTTTTTTACATTTACCTAATCATATTTAAAAATTACTTTGATAGCTAACTGATTGCCACTTAAGTGATTAACATAAATTAAAATATTAACACCAGATAAATGAAATGCAACCGTTTATTTATTAATCAACAATAAAATTTAATATATTCTTTTAAAAATTTGTTTCATTTTATCAGCCTTTCTGCGTTAACCAGCAGCTATTTAACTGCTGTGCTAGTTTTATCTATCTTTTGTTGTATATTCGGTGGAGACAAAATGATAAAGAAATGAGCTAAATTATCACTTGAATTTACAAAAGTAATCCATAATATAATATCGAATGTTTATGTCCTTAGTATTTGCTCACTCTTGACGAGAGGATTAAGAGAACCGATTTGTAATGATTATATTGGCAAATTGTGATATATTTATTAGCAAATTTTATTGGCGAATGTGATGTATATATATATATATATATACAACATTTTTACTCCTTGATCCCATTGTAACTTACGTGGAAATTTCATTGTTTACTCTTAGTTAATTTTCATTGTTTACTCTTAGTTAATTGGTTAATTGTGACTACACAATTCAATGTTAAGGACGGGTGTAACTTACGTGGAAATTTAATCATTTACTCTTAGTTAATTGTGATTACACAATTCAATGTTAAGGACTGGTGTTTACTTACACAGAGTTTTCATATTAAACTTAATTACATTTTAAAAATAAATTTCAATGATTTAGTTTTCAGAGAGTTTTGATATTAAACTTAATGTCTTTCAGCCAGCCACCTCACGAGAAACATTTTTGTATCTGTATTAGATTGATATATTTTAAGTTAAATAAAACATAAAATATTAAAGTAAAAATGTTTTTATTTTTTTATATATTTTAAGTTAAATAAAACATAAAAATAAATATTAAATTAAAAATATTTTTAGTTTTTTTAAATATTTTAAATTAAATCAAACATAAAAATATATATTAAATTAAAAATATTTTTAGTTTTTTTAATTCAGTAAAACTGTATTTTAAAACATGTACCTAAAAAAATTCCTAAATTTAAGAGAATGGCATGTTTAACACTATGAGATGTTTAATTAAACTTATTGTCGTTCTCCTAGGTAACACACAGGGATCTTTTGCTTTGTGTAGGAATTCATCATTAGTTTAATCATTGTTTGTTTTGTATTGGAGCTATTAATATTTATGGATGGATTGTAATATTTAAACCAATATTTTTAATATAAAGAAGAAAGAGATCATGGAGATTTATGATGGTCTT
>SNQJ01S0036332.1:45959-58862 GCA_010110895.2 Picea sitchensis
TAAGTAAGCCAATCCTTGGGGCTCATCATCAACTGAACCCTCCATCTCGGCCTCTGTTTCACTTGCATGTTTCTTCCTTCAGACCATAAAGATACCATTGTACCTCTGCATGCGCTAATCCTTACAGGATGGGAGGATCAGAGATCTGATACCACTGTAATGTTCCCAAGCCAATTTTTTGCTTAGGAACACTAACTTACCCCTGAGTTAACTGTTTTACTATTGTGTGTGCAGGTTTTCCACTGACATTTCAGCCTTAGGGTTTATTTCAGTTATTCATCCATAGTTTACTCAAGATGCATTTCAATACATAAATATATCAACAATACACAAGATATGGAACCACAAACAAGATCTGAGCTCTATTATAAGAAAGAAAGCACATGATAGAATAGAGAAGAAGATATGGAATATCTTCAAATGGATTCAAGACACGAATATGAGCTGCATACAAAATGCTCCCGAAAAGACAAGGTAATCCTCCCAAAGGCTTTAATACAAGATGAACGCTCAAATACAAAACTAGTGTTTGGCCTAACCCTCAAGTTGTTGGCACATCCTGCTGAAGACTATGGAGACCAAGGGTTCGGCCCTTCTGAAGAAGAAGACTCCCAAACGCTACAAAACTCCACCAAATGATAGATCAATGCAAGAGAAAGCTCCTCCCAAAGTATGGATCCCAAATACTGATGCCTCCTCCTCCAACTGCAGAAACCCTAAATTGGTACAGCCCTCTTGAAACCCTAAATATGATCAATAATTTGGCCTGGCTGAATAAGGTCTATGAATCATATGAAACTCTCTAGGATGATAGACCATGCAGTCATAAACCCCTGAGAGAAGTTTCAAGGTCAGATTTGAGGTATAACCTCCTAGATCTGAGAATCATTGAATTACCAAAATGTCTTCTCTCCTCCAAAACCATCCTAATCTACAGACAATGATATGGACGTGGTAACTCCTCAAGAAAGGATCCAAAATGATGAGCAAGGTACTGCAAGAAAAACCCTAATTTTGAAATCTCCCAAAGCTTCCTCAATAGGTTGGATCGAATTGTTCCTCAACCAATGGTGTGCCCCTGCTGGAATACCCTAACTGGTACAGCCCTACTAGTCCTCCTGAATAGATGATGAATGTAGAATGGTGTGGGTGGAGTATTTCATCCTCGAGACCAATCTTGGAAGAAGGTGAGTGGAATATTTCACCACTGAGTTGTTCTCTAGGGTTTGTAATATCAAAACCTTCAAAACAGTATGCTCAAGAGCATCAGCAATCAAATACCCAATATCCAAGATGAAATGAGAGGTGCACCCTAGCCTTCTCTTTATACTTCTTTTCTATTTCCCTGTTGAGTTAAGTTAACCCCTAGAGTCAACTCCTAACTCAACCTCTAGTGTTGTATTCTTTCATTGAGTTACTTCTCTTACCCTTTTTACCTTTTTCTTAAGTCAACTTTAAAATATAACATTAGTTTGGTTGACTATTCCTCTTTGTGTGAGACTATGGTCTAGTGGGGATTCCTAGACCAGTAAGTCTTCCCAAACCTCTTCACCAAGAGGTGGGGGACATCACAGTCGGGTTGGCACGTTTATGAAACCTCCAATCCTTAATTTCTCTTCATCGTACCCACCACCTTTGCACTTCTAAGTATGAAATAAGTAAGCTTTACTACTAACAACTCATCATGCATCACCCATAGAGATTGTTATTAATGAGCAAAAGGCTCGAGGAGATTTCCCATTCACAAGAATTGAACCAACATTTGCGGAGGGTTATATTATCCCCTCCAACTATTCATTTCAACCATCATCTGGAGTAAACATAAGTTCTCATAAACTTATGGCACCAGGTCGACAACTGTTTTGTGGAGATACAGTGAACATCTTCGGGCATGATGACTAGAACTTCTAGTGGTCTGGGGCATATTCTTACTACTCATCCCATTCCTCCTAGAACGAAATAATTTGGATCTCTGGGATTGCTCGTGTAGGTTGTTTCCCTGATTTTTTTTACTATAAGGAGTTGGTCTCTTGGTGCGCCGATAAATATATTTCAGAAAAAATAATTATTCCACTGTGAGACCACTCTTCTGTTTCTTTGTCACCTCAGGTCTTCCTCCATATGTTAAGAATGTCAGAGCCAACATTGACGTTCAAAGGAGAAGATTCCAAGCATATCCTAAGAATTTAGCATAATAACGGGTTGGACCTCTTTTCCGAGTTTCTAGAAGACCCGATGGAAGTTCCTAAAGATATCACAAGCTTGCAGGTTAGTTCATTTAGAAATCCATTCCAACAAATTGCCTGGGTGTTTACAAGAATAACAGGACATGAATCCACAACAACTATTTCCTGGATGGTTCTTTATATTTGTATTTCACAGTCAAGGAACAAGCCATTTTTTATTGGGGGAAGCTAATTTCCCATGAAATTTGTTACCAATTGTCAAGCTTAAAACAATAGATTTTTTTTATATGTCATCCTACTTGGTTTTTGCGATAGCGCATTGCTGTCAGTTTCCAAAATTGTCTCTGTCCAAGAAGGTAAACTAGGAATTCGACCCAATAACGTTCTGGTACCAGGCCTTGTGGAAGCACAAGGCCTCCCACTATTTTTATGAGGTTTTTAATGACTTTGTGTATGTTTTCAAAGTTTTATTGTTAGGAGAAGATGCTCCCAGCAAATCTAACCAAGAAACCAGGTTTTTGGACAGGAAGGGGGCACTTGAACAAATGGATAATTACAATGTGATAAGTATTTTTGGCTCCAAGGAAAATACTGCTCTTCTTCCATGTCACATGACAAACAAAATGTTTGTTACAGAAATAGCAAGGAAATACAACTATTGGTTGCATCTATTCCATGAGAAGAGAAAAAAACAGTTCATTCCTCTACCTTGGAAAGTTTGGGACTTCGTTTTGAGGAACATCAACAAAATTGACAAATTCGCAACCCATTTCAACAACTTGAACCTAAGATATGCTGAAATCCTAAGAGGGTTTGACCCTAATAAAAAAAAAATAGAACATTTACTAAGACTTGGCCTCCACAATTATATTTTCAAGAAACACCTGAAAGAAAACACAGACGTTGGTGACAATGCTCCTACTTCTGATGTCGATGACCTAGACACACTGCAAAGCACCACTAAATTATATAAGCAACGAGGAAAAGGCCCCGGTGAGAAGAGTGTTCAATCGACAGATAACACTCCCAAAAGTACGACATCCCAGAGCATCGCTCCAATGGCCCACCACAACAAGAAAGCAACTCATAATTCTTCAAACGGAGGGACAGATAACGACCCTCCTCACCCTAAAATTGATAGTTCTCACAAACTTTCTGTGGACAAGAAGAGAAAAAAAATTGTAGGATAGGCAGAAGAGCCCGAAATTGAGAGTGAGAACATGGAACTTGAGCCTAATCTGGATAGTGTATTCCACAACCTTGATCAACCCAGAGACGCGATCCATCATAGTCGTCCAATGGACATAGATGATACTGAAATTTTTAATGAAGATGAATTCTTCATGTTCCAGAGCGTTGTTTTTGACAATGAGTCTAAAAAATTAATTATTGAAAAGAGATGTAAAAAATAAGAAACGAAAATCTCGTTTAGAGGTTAACCTTGCGAACACGCAGTCGTCCCAACTCTCTCGACTTCACAGAGAAACCATAGATGCTCTTGATGATTCCATTGGAGGCATTGAGGACAAGAATGCCAGGTTGAAGGATTGAGTCAAGGAATTGGAAGAAGCTTTGATTCACATTCCATTGCTTTCCATTCCTTTAGCAATAGCCATGCATGCCACCCCTGAAGCCAAGTTAAAAGGATCCTCCAGCCTCCTCACATCATGTAGAGGATATGTCAAGAATAATATCAAGAAAATAATGGAGCTGATTGTTGAGGCATGCGAAACATCATGAAGCATGGCTTCCCTTGGAACGAGGGCACATAATTTGCTCGAACATTTGCAGGTGGATTTAAAAAATGAAGAACGTTTCTATTTAGACACAGTCCTTCCTTTTGGAACCCATCTCAACAACATGATAGAAACAAGTAGAAGACAACACGATATCCCCTCCAAAAACTGGATCACTCAATTAAATGCATGATGGAAAGAGAAAGTGAATAACATGCATCTCATTGTCCAATCATGTGAACAAGCCATATCAAAGAAAGAAAAATTATTCACAAAGCTGACCAAAATAGTCTTAGACAGAAGGACCAACGACGTCCAAGACCCCAACTTAATTGTCAACTCCTTGCCCTTAACTAAGCAAGAATTTGATAAACAAGTTGATATTTTTAAGGCGTTGTCTTTAGAAAAATTTTACAACATCCTTGAATATGGTGAAGATGATGTGGACAACTAGCTAGTCGACTATTTGGTACAGAATGAAGAAATTTATCAGGCTCTACGTAATATTTCTATCGATCTAAAGGAATTGTAAAAGGAACTTTTCAACATAAAAATTTGGAATGAGATCAACGTCGCCCCCTTGCGAAGATACATTGAAGAATTGGTCGAAAGGGAATTGAAGCAAGTCACCGACGAAAGGCAACAGGCAGTTGGAACGATTCCAGTAGTTGTCGATGACAACAATAAAAAGGCATCAACAAGAAAATAGAAAAGTGGATGATATTTACCATCATTGTAAGTCTATACTGATCACATCCTTCTTTGTTTATCAATCCAGTTATTCCACCTTTTTAAATAGAAATGTCTAGCCAAAGATTGATACCTTTCAATTTCTTCTTTTCAGGTATTACACTCTACCATTGCCCACTTCTTCTTTCCAGGGTCCTATTTCTTGTACATATTTCTCTTATGGTCCGTTGGAGCCCCAATCCCGGTCTATATGACAAACGCATTTAAATTTCTAGGAATATGTAACAGACAATATTATTTTTTGATATATTTCAAATAAAACTATTTTTTATCTCCTTTTATATTTATGTGCTCGTCAATTTTTATCTTCAACTATGTTGAAAGTCAAGAAATTGTGTTTATTTAATTTGAATTATCTTTTTCTCATGCATATATTTTTCTCCTGCTATGCATATAAATTTTAACATAGCAAAATGGATTTAATAGTTTCAAAAAATAAATGGGACTCTAGAGGCCACGAGTCATTTACTACATGGATACCACCTATGCTTCATAATGCTTGCCACATCTTCATTGTAGTTTCCATCTGCCTCTGCTACTTTTTTCCATCCCTGTACATTTATTCCCAATTCAACCCGACAGGGACTACGCTGCCATGCATCACTTGTTTCGAACAAGAAGCATTTAATGGTGTAAAATTGTACAAGTAGGATCAACAATCAAAAGTGGTGATTTTTTATGATTCATATTCATTCTACCTTTTGGGTGCTTTAAAAGAATTTAATGGTGTAAAATTGTACAAGTAGGATCAACAATAAAAAGTGGTGTTTTTTTATGATTCGTATTCATTCTACCTTTTGGGTGCTTTAAAACTATTTTGTTGCAGCATATGTATGCCATATTCTCAAGGTTCTTAAGCAAAAGTAACCCCCTATGATTGCAACTTCAAATTATGCACAAAGAAATTGAAGTGAGATATATTTTGGTATATGTATCTATCTAGATACATAAACAATAGATTTCTATCCATTTTCATGTTTATTATGTAGTAGATTATAGTAACTTAGATGTCAAAATTTAGTAATCCTACATTTGTTTTAGCAACGATTTTAGGCCTAACACATATGAATATTTGTACAAAAATAGGCACAATGTTAGTAGATATGGAGGTTATCCTTCACTACGACATCTATTGGTTTCAGTATCGCTTTTTAGGCTTGCATTATTAGATTTCGCAATGCTTATTTTTACTTGTTTTCGTTAACTTATGAAAAAGATCATTGATCTGGATTTATGAGTGGAACGAAATGAAACACAAATATATAACATCAACAAAGATATAGAGTAAACAATAACAGAGATACAGTGAAAATTAAATTCTATTCAATAAAGAAATCTGTTGAAACTGTAAAATGCAGAATGAAACAATCTTGCTCGAATGGTGGTAGTTAATCTATGAGAAGAGATGTGGTAGCTACGCGAATTCACCTAAGCACATTGAAATGAGGCCCCTAGTTATTTTTAGCATCAATAAGTAATCATGAAACCCTATACATCCAAAAATCTAACCCTAAGAGATGAAGTGCCAAAAGTCATGTGGGCCTCGATGGGGTATGTTGGTACATCTACATCCCAGGGTCGTAACTTTTGCATACGATCTTCATCTTAGGTGCACGATAGCTGATTGGAAATGTATATCCGAGGACTACACTTGTTGTCGTCACACTCTAACTATGATTCTTGTATGACTGTGGCGGGCCCAAAAAACGTTGTTAAGGGCCTCAAAACGACCCCGGAAGTTTAGGACCCGAAAAGCTAGAAAAAAACTGCCAAGATGAAAACTATATGTGAGCTAGTTGGAAGAGGTGGGTGGCCACCGATATCCACTTGGATCAATACTCCCACCTTAGGAAGCAATGGTCTTCATTGTGTTGAGTTCCCCCATCGGATGAGGAAATTTTTGATGAATTTGGCCCCGGGTTAGCCACTTTCCTTGGTGCAAGAGTTTCCCTACTTTGACAACATGATATATATGAAGATTCTCTTGGAGAGTTTCCTTGACCTATTGCAAATGATATGATCAATGGATTCGTGTTCCATGTAGTTAGGGTTAATCTCTTTCAGTGTCAAATATTTTTCTATCTATGAGGTGTCCAAAAATGGTGGAAAGTATGGTCGAAGGAGGTCCACATTAAACACTGGGTGCAAGCCAAGGAAGGGGGGAATGTTGAGCTCAAAAAAAATGTCACCCACAGCCTTGGTGATGGTGTAAGGTCCATAGAGGAGTGGAAGAAGCTTCTGATGGGGTCCTGTAAGGCGTTCTTTCTGCAAATGCAACCAACCTTTATATCCCACCTGAAACTTGTGTGGCATTCGATGTTGATCATGGTATTGCTTATACTTGGAATTAGACTTTTGAAAAATATCATGAACTTGTTGGTGGATGTGTTGGATTCCTTCAATGAACCGGGTGGCTTTGTTGGCTTCGGTTTGAGCATGGGATGATTTTTCCTGTGTGGACGCAAGGGGTAGTGCAACATCCATGGGACCCAATGGTTGAAATCCCAACCCCACCTAAAAGGGGTTATGGTTGATTGAGCTATGTATGGTTCTATTGTAACTTTTCTAAACATAGGGAAGACTCTCATTCCATGTGTGTGAGTGCTTGGAATTGTACATGTGCAAGATATGCACGATCATCCTATTGACAACCATGGTTTGGCCATCCATTTGGGGGTTGAAGGCAGTGGATTTGGTGAGCTTAGTGTCCAGGCGTGACCGGAGGCTCAACCAGAATGTGCTGAGGAACTGGTTGTCCCAATCTGAGATGATGATTTTTGGTATCCAAAAATGTACCCACTCATTCAAAGAAGATCTTGGCAGTGGCCTTCACTGTGATGCTCTTCTTGTAGGCATCCAAAATTTCCATCTTGGAAAATCGATCAACAACCACAAAAACACAGTCATTTCCCTGCTTGGTTGAAGGAAGGCCCGAAATGTAGTCAATTGAGATGGATTCCCAGATCCTATCGGTAGTGGAAAGAGGGGTGTACATGCCTTGTTTCTTAATGGCCAGTTTGGACATGGCACAGGTCGTGTAGGAATTGATATACTTGTTGACATCCTATCGAATTTTTGGCCAATATAAATGTTGTTGCTGCAATTCCACTGTCATTTCTATGTCGAAGTGTCTTTCCACCCAACTGTAGTGAGCTTCCCAAATCAACTTCTCTTGTTCGTTTGATGGGACACATAAATGGCCCAAATGGCACAATAACACGTCCTGAAGATGGAAATCAGTGACAATTGTGTTTGTGCCCAACATATGGTAGATAGTAGTGAATTCAGGATCTCTCTCATAGAGTTGGAGCAATCTGGAGGTCTCATGTCCATAAGAGTGTAGCACCGTGGTTAGTGCTGCAACTAGAGGTCGAATAAGGAAGTCAAAAATGGATTTGGTGCTCCTTGTCTTATACTTGATTTTGAGATGGAACTATTGCAATTATGTGGAATACTTCTGATGGAAATCATTCTACAATTTACCTTGTGTCTGCATGAACTAAAAAGGCTTATGATCAGTGTGGATTATTGTCTCCTTCTCGAGAATTTAATGCCTCCACTAGTAGCAAGCTTGCACAATGAAGTAAATTTCTTTATCATAAATGGGGTACTTATGGAAAATATTTGATAGTGTCTCACTATGATAGGACACAATGTGTCTGTGCTGAATGTGAATTGTGCCCACAACATAGTCTGAAGCATCTGTCTCTATCTCAAAAGGCTATTGTAGGTTAGGTAATGAGAGCACTGGGATTGAGCACAAGTGTTTCTCAAATCATCGAATGATTTTTGTTTTGATTGGCCCTACATAAAATTTTCCTTTCCACCACCCCTGGTCGCTTGGCTAAGGGCCCATGCAATGTGGGATAATCCCAACACGAACCTGTGATAGAAATTGGCAAGGCCTAAGAAGGTTTGAAGCTCAGTGAGTGTGGTCAGGGCTAGCCACTCACAAATGACCTCCATCTTGGTTGGATTGACATGCTCCCCATTCTCATCAACAACGTATCCTAGGCATTGGACCATGTTCATGCCGAAGGATCATTTTTCCAAATTTGCATATAGTTTATGTTGTCGCAGAGTGTCTAGAACCTGTTGAATATACCACAAGTTTCCCGCCCAAATCTTGTTGAATATGAGGATGTAATTCAAATACACCACCACAATAGAATTGTTGAAAGGCCGCAAGATATCGTCCATCGTCCCCATGAAAGTTGTTGGGGCATTTGTCAATCCAAAGGGCATGACCAACCATTCAAAAAGACCTTCTTTGGACTTGAAGGAAATCTTCCATACACCCATCTGCTCTATTGGGACGCAGTGGTAGCCAGACTTTAGATCAATATTACTGAAGTATTTGGCCCCCTTGGGTTGGTTAAGGAGATCGTCAATTTGAGGAATTAGGTACCAGTTCCTGAATCTAATTTTATTTAGGGAACAATAATCAATGCAGAGTCCCTAGGTCCCATCTTTCTTTTGCATAAGAACAATTGGGCTTCCATAAGGTGATGAGATTGGTTAGATGTGCCCCTTTTCGATTAGATCTTGGATCTAGTGCTTGATTTCCTCATTTTCTGATAGAGAGCGACGATAGACTGATCCATTAGGTAGCAGTGCATCAGGGGTCAAATCAATTGAATTCTTGACCTGATAGTGCAAATGTACTCCAATAAATGAGGAGAATATGTCTTTGTATTCTTCCACGACCTTATCCACTTTCTTTTGTTGCGTGGAGAGACTTTCCATGGAGGCCATGGATGTGGCTGCAACCTTCCACTCACTTTGAGTGCAAATCATGAAGAAGAAAAACTTCCCAATCTAAGAGATAACCTTCCTGCATTTCTTGGAAGAGATCAAGGAAATGACAGTAGGTGGGACTACCTCGGGTATCCTACACAATTTCTTTTCCAAAGTAATAATAACATTATGAGGCCTAGACTCATATACAACATGATGTTTCTATAAATAAGGTTGGCCCAAAATAACATCACAAACTTCAATGGGGGGGAAATCACACAATACCTCATCTTTGAAGGGCTTGATGTCGTAGGGAAGGTGACACGGTTGGATGATGCGAAGATCGCTCCCTTGGTGGAGCCATCCGATAGTGTAAGACTATGGGTGCAGTGTTTTCGGCAGAGCCAACTACTTGAAGACCTTCACTGAGATGAGTTTCTTTTGGATATTTCTATCAATGATGAAGTGTAGCAGAGTACCCTTCACCCACATATGTGAATGAAAGATGTGCTCACCTTCCTATGGTTCATCAGGTTCACCGGGATGGATCTTGGTGGTAGCAATGGTGGAACTGGGTTATGCGGCAATGATTTGTCTCCCTTTTTATGGTTCTGACTCCGAGTTGAAACCCACACCTAATTCAAAGGCTTTCACCTCGACCACCAATGACTTCTTTGAGCAGAATTCAACAATGTTATGCCAGGGGCTCTTATGGAACTCACACCACTTCCCAATGTCTTTCTTTGTCTTCCCATTGTCCTTCTTTGTTTACATCTTAGAATGGTTGTCATGAGGCTATCCATCATTGCTCTTTTGTTTTTTCTAAAGGTTGGGGCTACCTTTTCCCTGCTTTTGCTGTGAGGGGTTCACAGATCCAAACTGTTGCGTCTTTTTTTTAAGCTTCTGCTCGATTTTTAAATCATATCGATAGGTCGTTCCCAGGGATGAGATGTCCAGAAACTCCATTTCTATATGGATGTATATATGCATACCATCATGATACTTGAGCACCAGATGAAGCTCAGAGTCTTTGATACCCAACTTGGTTCTCAAGGTATGGAAGACATTGGTGAACCTTGGCACTGTTTGGTCCCTTTCTTGCCGCAATGTGGTCCATCTTTTTTATAAGTCATCATAACTTCAAACAGTAGTATTTTTCCTTAATAACATCCCTAAAAGAACCCCAAGTGGGTATGACTACAAATAATGGAGATTCCTCTATTTCCTTTTGCTCACAGAAAGTCTTCCACCAATCTTTGACATGGGGGATGGCCCTAAGGAGAACAAATGTAATATTTTCTCTATTAGAAAATTTATGGACAAAAAAATACCCTTCTAGAAAGTTTAACCATTTGTCTACATCATCCATACCTATCTAACCTTCAAAAATAGGAATATCAAAATTGATTTGTACCTTGAAAGGGGTGGCACCTTCGCTCGAGGAAGATGCATCGCTTGTTGGCAGTTGTCGAAGGATTTGTTCAAAATTTTCCATCATTTTGTTCCTCTATCGTGCGAGGGCTTCCTCAAGCAATAGTTTGAAGGGATATCCTGCCCTATTGTCTCTATTTTCTTCCCCCATGGGAGACTGTTGGGTTCGGCGAGGTCGATCTTGCAAAGGATCAACTAGTTCAAGTCACAATTGTTTATACCCTGACCTCATTGTGGACATGCACAGAGAAACAAATGAAGAGTAGACCTCTCTGATACCACTGATCTAGATTTATGATCTAAACCAAATGAAACACGGATCTATAAAATTAACACAGAGATACAATGAACAATAACATAGACACAATGAAACCTAACTTCTATTCAATAAATAAATCTATTCAAACTATAAAATGCAAAATGAAACAATCTTTCTCGAATGGTGGTAGCTAATCTATGAGAAGAGATGTAGTGGCTACGCACATTCGCTTGAGCACATTACAAAGAGGCCTCAAGGCCTTTTTATCATCAAGAAGTAATAAGAAAACCCTAAACATCCAAAAACCTAACCCTAGGAGATGAAGCGCCAAAAGTCATGTCAGCCCCAATGGGGTAATTTGGTACATCAACTTCCCGAGGTCGTAAATTTTGCATACTATCTTCGTTTTAGGTGAACGATATCCCGTTGAAAATTTTTATCTGATTACTACACATGTTTCCATTACACTTTGTCTCTGTTTATAGTGTGACTTTGGTGGGCCCAAAAAATGTTGTTTACGGCCTCAAAACGGTCCCAAAAATTTAGGACCCAAAAAGATGGAAAAAAACTACCAAAATAAATATTGTATGTGAACCAGTTGAAAGAAGTGAATGACCACCGATATCCACCTGGATCAATCATGATGCTTGAAAAATAAATTGTTCTACTTGTATAATTATTATTTATCACTAATGATTCATGAAAAAAATTGCATGCAAGAAAATTGATTTGATGAGAACTATCATTATTTATGTCTTGAGTACCCTTTTCTTAGAAAAAACCTATATCAAATTGTAATTCTTATGGATAATGTTTTACATTGTACATCTAGGTTTGAAGGAAATAATTGATATTGTTTTCACGCTTGTTAGGAAAAAAACTATATCAATTTGTAATTCTTATGGATAATGTTTTACATTGTACATCTAGGTTTGAGAGGAAATAATTGATATTGTTTTCACGTTATTTTGGTTTAATGAGACATAATTTATTGAATTGATTACATATCCATATATGATGCTCTTTTGTTTGGCATTACACGAATTTTTGAGCACTTTTTTTAATGTTTTTGATTTTCATGGAATATCCATATTAAGCATATCAATTTAAATCTCCAATTTTGAATATCATTCAAAATATTAAAGAGAAAAATTCTTTGGTATTACACGAATTTTTAAGCATTTTTTTTATGTTTTTTTATTTTCATGGAATATTAAGCATATCAATTTATATCTGCAATTTTGAATGTCATTCAAAATATTAAAGAGAAAAATTAATATTAAAATATATATACAATTTTGAATTTTATTTAATATTAAAAAAAAATTAATATTAAAGAAAAAAGTTGTATTATATAATACTCATTTTTATTTATTTTATTTTTATTACATATAAATCATTCTTTTTAATATTTCAAAATTCATTTTCTTAACATGGTTATTATTATATACATTATATTAATATTTTAAAATTCATTTTCTTCACTTGGTTATTATTATATACATTATAGTGATGATGATGATTAACATCCACTAAGACCTAATTGGTCTATCGGACTTTAAGATGGTAAGTGATTACTTGTGATTCTTTGGAATTTTGTTTCTGTGCTCGAAAAGCATTAAGATAAGCTTTCCAAGATCACCATACTTTTGTTGAATTAAGAGGTTAGGAAGGTTGGTAGTGTAATCAATATTTTGAAAATGAGATCTAATATGGGTATAGGCTGTACACTCTAAGAGAAAGTGTTTTTCATCTTCAACCTTCTTAGTGTCACAAAGGTGACACACTCTTTCATCCCATGGCA
>SNQJ01S0036332.1:91051-101233 GCA_010110895.2 Picea sitchensis
CCTAGTCTAAGTATGCTTGTGACCTTCTTCGTCGCTTTCACATGGATGATTGTAAACCAACCCCTTCTCCCTTCCAGTCTGGAGTCAAGCTTACTACCACCTGTACTTCTCCTGAAGTTGATGCCACCTTGTACCGTCAGTTAGTTGGTAGCTTCTTATACTTGACTCATACCCGTCATGATATTTCCTTTGTTGTTGGTCTTGTTTCCCGGTATATGCAAACACCCCATGAAATCCATTGGAAAGCAGCTAAAAGGATACTTCACTATGTCCGTGGTACAGTTCAGTTCGAGATACATTACAGTTCAGGGGGGACTCCTTTATTGGTTGGTTTCACTGATTTAGATTGGGATGGTGACCCTGATGATCGAAAGTCTACTGTGGGTTATGTTTTCAGCCTTGGCTCAGGACCTATCACTTGGGCCTATAAGAAACAATAGGCTATTTCACTTTCTTCAACTGAAGCAGAGTATTGAGCAACCATAAATGCAAGTTAGGAAGCTTTGTGGCTTTGAAAAATCCTTTCATAGTTTGGATTCGAGTAGCAGCAGCATCCGACCAGCATTTGGTACGACAGTCAAAGTGCCATCAAGCTCACCAAAGACCCAGTTCAACATCAGAGAAGCAAGCACACCGAGTTACACATGCACTTCATCAGAAATCTCATTCATGATCAAGTTATTGAAGTGCTCTTTTTCCCTACAGAAGATCAAGTTGCAACCATTTTCACAAAGTCTCTTAGAGAAGCGAAGTTTTCCAAACTTCGATCTATGTTAGAAGTTTAGGAAGCTGTCATTAAGTGGGGATAGGTTATAATGCCTCCTTTCTTCTCCTATTGTTTCAACATTGTAAATCCTTCAATCCTATCACAAGTTGTTCTTAAAGGGGGATGTTAGGATATTTAGACACTTAGGAGTTAGTTAATATCTACTTGGTCTAATATGTCGTTAGGTAAAAGTGTGTTTCTTTAGTATGCATTAGTATGCATTTGTAGTTAGGAAATCCAATGGTCACGATATGTTCCTAACATAGAGTGATCCGACGGTTCATACTCTCCTTGATCTTAACGACCATTGATCTGTGGCTTAACACCCAATTGGTCCATGATCTCTATTTAAAGAGCATGGAGGTTCATTTGTCGATGATCGATTGTGAGAAATTCTCTTGTAAAATCTCTCTGTAATCTTTTTCTTTGTATTAATAAACTGTTCCAAGTGGTCGCGTTGGCTGGGGTCATGGATTTTTCCCCGTAGGGGTTTTACCACGTGAAAACATCGGTGTGTTGATCTTTAATCTGGTTATGTGAGTGTTACTGAAGGTGTTCATCCTCTGTTGGAATACCTGTGTTGTCAAACAAAAACATCCATTTTCTCTCTCACTTCTAAAGTCCATGAATGTGAGAAAAAGTGCATCTCTTAAATTTCAATTGTTATGAGTACAGTTCAAGTTAAGCATCAACTCGCTATTCTTAATGTAGAATGCAATAATATAAGGAATCTAGTGATGAATTTACATTTGAATATACTCAATATGGGGCATCTAATCAATGATTGTCAATAAACTTGGGTAAAAGGGAAGTACAAAAGGAGGAGGATATTTTGAAATGGCTCATTGAAGATATGGATATCTGAGGCTAGGAATTAGTCCCAACTATTATAGGATTGGAAAAGGCCACAAACTGACATATTTTTCATCATTATATGTTTTTTAAGGTTATCAATATTTTAGGCAATCTTTTATAAAATCTATAGTAGAAGTAAAAACTGAGAATGTTTCCCAGCAGATATTTGTAAACTCTGTATTTTTTTTGGACCCGTGTAACTAGTTTGAAACTGAATAAAATTACATATGTTTTATCAGTGTTGTTTAGCCATGCTACAACCATTTTTCTAATATAAATTACCTAATTTCAGTTAAACAAAAAAATTCCAAATCATCATTCCTAATTCTACTTGAAAGTTAATTAGTTTCAAAGTCATTATTCCTTAATTATTCTTAGGTAGTTGACTCAAGCATCATTTGTAATTTTGTATTTTAGAGAAAGCTCCCAAACTCCTCTATTTAAAACATTTAAATTTATTATGTAACTTGTGAATATGTGCAAATTTACGTAAATGCATATACGTATTTGAATTAACTAAGGTACATAAGGATCTATATTCACTTCTTTATTGTACCGAAAGGTGGTCTATAACCCAATATGGCATAGATGTTGCCATGTATGGTGGTACTATTGACATAGCATATCAGATTCAAAATAATAATAAAAAATAGTAACCATAACCAAAAAACCAAACTACATGTTAGCTAAAATAATATATGAAACAATTTGCATGAGTGAGTTGAGTAGAAAAAATAAACAAGCAACCAATTGGAATTCAGATCTAAACCTTGCAAGTAAGTTGAATTGCCTATTGATCTTTCCTGAATTTCTCAACTCTATTGTTTCAAGAGAAATGAAACAACTGAGATTGTTGACAACAAGGATATGATTAGTAAAATTTTGTTTTTGTGCAAATCTTATGTCTTCCACAACTATTGCAATAACCAATAAAGAATAAATTTCTAGACCAAAAATTCAAAACTTCCCTGCTTTTTCTCAATGTTTATTTTTCACTCTGTAGTAAAATTTCAAATATATAAGAGAGAATCCACCATAAAACTTCAAAGATAAAACCTAAACACCAAATATACCAAGACATTGATCACCATGAACAACACAAGAATATATAGAGAACAACCCTTAAGGTTGGGTGACATCATCAAATACTCTTTATGGAAAGAATCACTCCAAAAGTCATGCTTGCTACAAGACAATACAATCCAATACAATGATACCCATGTGTATTCCTAGGGGTCTTATGCCAACTACCCTTTATTATTACATTATTTCCTTTTAATAACATAATGGGCATATTATTTCCTTTTAATTACATAGTGGACCTATTATGATATTAAGGCCACATTGCATTCATTATCCCCTTAGGTTCATCCCTAGGTACCCATATTATCCCATATTATCCTCCGTAGGTGCATTACACACTAACTATATTAGTACCCAACTATCGAATATTTCATGTTTGTTTAACCCTCAAGTAAAATATGTATACATTACAACTACAATGTTGTATTAGGACCAATCTACAATGTTGTGATATTATAGAGATTGGATGACATGTTAATCAAGGTGGAGAATGATGTGGTATTGAAATATGATACTATAAAGAGGTTGATGGACAATGTGGGGACTGAGAAACCCATTACACTAACTTATGTTGAAAGTAATATTTTATGGTTCAAGTTATCAAATATTTATCTCTACATGCACTTCATCCTTGCCAAGGTCTATCCAATGTCAACGTTGAAAGGTGGCATATGGATTTCCTCATATATAGTTTTGAAGAGCTCGTCCATTTATTCGAAATTGTAATGGTTGTGAACCCCAACTTCCATGATACTAAGAATCTCTTTGATGTGGTGTGTCAATATATTACTAAAATGATAAAGGTGAACAACCCTCAAAAGATTTTTGAGATTCTCAACATTCAAGAGAAGGATGAGGCAAATGCCATAAGTCGTGAAAAACAACTATATCCAATGAAGTAGAAATGTTATTCAAAAACTAGCATTGGAACATTGTTAATTTATTTATTCCAATTTTACTATTTATCGATTTCTTTTCAGTTTCGAAAAGGACATTAATGGACATTAATTATTGATCTTCAGTTGGAGTTTTCTTTCTCATTTGGTAATGTATGGAAAATTTATAAAGAAACAAGGTCTATATTTTAGAATTATCTCCAATTTATTAAATGCATGAAATACTTGTAATTTCTTGGATACCCTATATGAAAGATTCAAAATAAAGTGATGGATAAAAGCCCTTTATTTTTATTATAGACTATGCATCATCTACACATTAGTGTTTTAAATTTTTTATTTGGAAAAATGATTGGATTCTCGAAATAATGAGATTTTTTGAAATGTAATACTCAAGATATATTTTGATAGGAAGCTACGATGGTGCAAATAGCTTGAAATTTATTTAGATTTGTAGATTAAATGCATTTTTTTCACCAATGATATAACACAAATTTATCAAGTACTTTCATTGTCTGTAGTAATGATATAACACATGTCAAATCTCGTTAGCATGATTGGTTTAGAAGGGCCTCATTTTGTAAGGTGATGGAGGTTCGAAACTCCACAGTAGCCGGGAGGAAACACCTAAAATCCACCCATGCTAAGGGTTGGTGTGGCCTAGATCAGGTGTGATCCTTGGGTGATTTCAACATCTTAGATTCCCCTCGGTCATGGTTTCTTAGACCATAGGATAGTCCCACAAGTCACGGATATGCTAGAAAACAAAAGAAAAAATGATATAACAAAAAATAATAGTTTGAATTGATTTTTGTAATGATAAATTGAAAAATGATTTAGAATAATCAAGTAGTTGCATTGATTTCAACAATGGCATAAAATAAAACAATAGGGTGCATTGATTGTAGTGATGACATAATGAAAAATGGAGTAAGTCAATAAGTAAACAAATTAAACCTCTTTTCCACTGAAATTATTCCCTAAATTTGGTAGGAATTTTGCCAGTTCCACTTGATTAATGGGAATTTGGACCATGGAACTTTTCCCTCAAAGGTTTTGGCCCATTTGAAGACAACCTAGATCATTTTTTTTTTAAATGAGTAGTTCAAAGTGGAAATTGTTTTTCCGTTCAAAAATAAACCCATCGAATAGGTTGAGTTTGTCCACTAATTAACTCAATCCATGAAAATAATTTAGAACAATCAAGTAGTTGCAATGATTTTAGCAATGACATAATTCAAAACAATATGTTACATTGATTTAAGTGAAAATACAGTGAAAAAATATTTATAGCAATCAAGTCATTGTGTTGATTTCAGTAATGATATAACATAAAACAATAACGTGCATTGATTTTAGTGATAATACAGTGAAAAATGATTTGGTGCATTAATTGAAGAAATTCTACCAACATAATTAATCTAGTGCATTGATTTAAGTTGGAGAGTTGGTTTAGACAGTTGGTTTGGACAGTTGGTTGTCATTGATGTCAATCCTTAGATATTGATGTCAACCCTTAGAGATTGATGTCAACCCTTGGAGAGGTCTAGAGATGTTGGAAAATTGATTGATATGATTGAGATTGATGGTGGGTTAGTTGGGTGTAATTGATTAAGTCCGATAACACATTTTGGTAGCTCCAAAGAAGTGGTTCAAGGTACCTGATTTTGTATGAGGAATAAATACATGAAGCTCACTGAATTTCTAAGTGAGACTATCATATATGGGTAGTGTATGTTGTGTCATTTCTGGTGATATGTGGTACATCACATAGTTCCTCACAGTTGAGGAGATATGGCTTAGTGAAGTTGGAGAACCCTCATGAGTTATCTAGAAGCCCCTAGAAGGTCAACAAAGAAGTCAATTAGTCTAGAAGATCCTAGAAGAAGTTTACTAGTCAAAGTGGTTGTAACTAGGATTTAATCATCGGTAAAGTTGTTGCAATAAGAAAATAATTAAAAAGAAATTAGTTATAACAAGAAGTGGAGAGTTTACTAATTATGGATAAAGTAGTTGCAATTGGGTAAAGTAGTTGAAAGTGGGTTAGCCCTAAAAGAGGGAAGTTGGGTAAAATGGTTAGAAGATGACCCCTAAAGGAATCCACTTGGAGAGTATAAATAAGACAGTAAGGGACTCCCATTAACACCTATTGAGCACATTGAATATCTATCTTGTTAAAGGTTATTTGCAAGTACTCATTGACATATCTAAAGTAGCGCAAATCTAAAGAAACAAAAGAGAAGTGACGAAAAACATTTCGTAGTTGCAGAGTAATGTGAGGGTTTCACGAAAAACCCTAGTTAGGGTCATCCACGTGGGTCATCCAGTAGACATCTCGTGAGGCACCCACGCAGGTTGAGTAGAGCCTCTCACGTGAGGCCTTGCGCAACACCTTGCCTATGTCACGGGAGGCACTACCAAATTTTAAGGATGAGAAGTAGTTCATGTTGCAGAGGCCGAGGAGAGGCTACAGGAAGAGTGACAGTATTTAGGTACGAAAGATCAAGCTACAGGATCAAAAGGGTATGTTACATGATTGGGTGTTGGTGATAGATTGATGTATGGTCATGTGAGGTTGAGTAAATGCCCTTGGGATATCATTGCCTATATGATATATACAACATAAGGAATATCTACAGAGGTACAATGATGCTATACTTGATTTTTGTCATTGGCATACTTTGTTAAGGTATATTTGAGGTTTCTGCTTGTATATGGTTGAGGTATGGTCTAGTGAGTTTGGGTATTTTCCTAGAGATGTTATTTGTTGTATGGTTATTTCTATGGTGAATATTCAAAGGAATATCTGGTGAAGTAAATTGTTGGTGCACTTAGTTTGATTTATTGGCATATCTTATAGTGCCTTGTGAGAGGCATTTTCTAGTGGTTTTGGTATATGATTGGCATATGAGTGGTACATGTTTAAGGGATTTTGGTTGAGGTGTGTTGCTAAAGTTTTTGGTGCAGTTTAAGGCTGCATAATAGTGAGTTTTGATGCACTATTCATGTAAGGGTTTATGGTAGTTGGTTTATAGAGAGTTTAGTGTATTTCTAGAGGTTTCTTGTTGGTTATTTTGGTATATGTTCTTGGCATATGGATGAGGCACTTCATTGTTGATATCTTATTGTATGTGGCATGGTGTTTATGTACATGATTTATATGTATGGTTGATGTATATGGTTAACACATGATATGGTACAAGATTGATGCTTGGCATAGTTGATTCACTTGTTGTTGCATATGGTTGATGGTACAGGTTGGGTGCATGGTTGATGCACTTGTTGATGGTACAGGTTGATGGTACAGGTTGATGGTACAGTTTGGGTGCATGGTTGACACAATTTTTTATGGTACAGGGTGAGTTACATGTTGATGCATGGTTTATGCATGGTATAGGTTGTTGTGACAGTGACAGGTTGGACAGGTTGGCAGTGACAGAGTGACAATGACAGTATCAATTACTTGACACTTATATTTCATGGTGGTTGTACAGGGTAAAAAAATTGGTTTGTATCCTCCTTCCGATTGGTGCCGAAGAATTAGGGAGTTGGAGCTTCCTTCAGGTTGGATTATGAGAACTAGGTGTTTGTAGCCAACTTTCGGTTGGATCCAGAGAACCCTGGGGGTTGTAGCCTCCTTCTAGTTGGAGCCAAAGAATTAGGGATTCGTAGCCTGAGAAACTAGGGGGGTTGGAACCTCCTTCCAGTTTGAGATAGAGAATTCAAAGTTGGTGCTTCCTTGAATGTTATTCTTTGACACATAATAAAACCATTCCGTGGTTTTCTCTCACACTAGGTTTCCACGTAAATATTGGTGTACTATGTATTGTGTGGATGTGTTTATTATTGTTTATTATGCACTTATTGATGTTAATGTTTATGATACAATAATGTATTGATGATGAACTGATGAACATGGTTGAATAAGTTAAAAGAATACAGATTTTGGTTAAAAGTGGAATAAAGTGTTTATATTGATTCACCCCCACTCTCAGTATTCCAACAATTGGTATTAGAGAAGGTCCTTCAAGGAAACAATTTAACCACTGGAAGGTAGATCATAGAGAGAAACAGTATGTATAAAAATGGAATACCACCGTTTGATGGACAAAAATATGAATTATGGAGCAGAAGCATGAAAACATATGTACAAGCACAAGGATTTGACGTTTGACAATCGATAGTAGATGAATACAAAGATCCTACCACTCCTCCAACAAATAACGATGGAAAGGAACTTAGTCTAAATAATTCGAGAGATAAAAATGTTATTCTGAATGGTCTGGTTGATTCAGTATATGTTAAGGTTATGCATTGTGATTCTGCAAAGAAAATATGGGATAACCTTCATAATGTTTATGAAGGGGATGCTAAAGTCAAGGCGACCAAGCTTCAAACCTACATAGGTCAATTTGAATAGTTGAAGATGAAGGAAGATGACAATATTGTATCTTACTTTCTACGAGTTGATTAAACAATAAATGCATTTAAAGGATTGGGATAAGAAGTTGATGAATCTATCATTGTTCAAAAGGTACTAATATCTATTCCAATGAGAGTTGGTCCTAATATTTTAGCACTAGAAGAAAGAGCATATTTGAATACGATAAATAAGTATGAGATGCATGGGATATTTACATCTTATGAAATGAGAACAAAACAAGAGAACCCAGTCACAAAGGAAGCAACATTCAAAGCATCCAAGAAGACAAAGAAAAAGAGAAATCAAAATCCAAAATCAGAATGTAGTTGCAGTGATGATTCAAAGGAAGATGAAGAAATGGAAAACTTCGTAAGAAAGTTGCAAAAAGGGACCGGTAAATACAAAGGTAAGTTTCCATTGAAATGTTTTGATTGTGGTAAGATTGGTCATTTTGCAAATAAGTTTCCTTATGCCAAGAAGTCAGATAGTGATGAAGAGGAATATCCTAAGAAAGAAAAGAAATATCAAAAGGGAAACATGAAAGACAAAAGGAAAGTCTTCAAGAAAAAACTGTACTCAAGAGAAGACAGTTCCTCATTTGATGAAAATGATGTAAGTGACAGTGATTAAGAAAAGGTACTATTTATGGCTAGGGAAAATCAAAAAAGAAATTTCGATGGTTCTAAAGAAGAAGGTGAATTCGGTCTCAGAGAAGAGTTAATCAGTGCCTTAGAAGAACTAAGGAAATAAATAAAGAAAAAAAATTCACTCAAGGTAGAACTAAAGGTAAAAGGATCCTAGAATTCCAACTCAGAGAAAGTCGAGAAGATAATCACGAAGTTAAAAGTCCAGGTAGAAGAGGATAGAAGGATTGAAGAAATACTTAGAAGTTAGCTAGAAGAGAAGGAGAAGATGATTGAAAGGTTGAAAGAAGAAGAAATGACTCTAAGAAATGATCTTCAGAAGAAGGAGATGCATCAAGATAACACCACAACATTGGATGAGATCATCAACAATCAAAGGCCATACTATGACAGGTCCGGACTAGGATATAACTAGATGCAGACTGAGAAAGGTTCAAGCTCCATGATGAAAGCAACATAACAAAAGAGTTATGCAGAAGTTCTCAAAGGAAGGAATCATGGTCAACACAAATCAGAAAGGAATGTATATAAAAGACCTTCTACATTCAGGAAGCAAATAAACGTCAATCATGATCAACCAAGAAAGGAACCTAGAAGGACTGCACCACAAAGAAGATCATTCACTCGTAGGTATGTAAATTTATTTATTGTCATTGTTTTTATTGTAATAACTTTGGACATAAAGTTGCATATTGCAGGGTTCATGAAAGAAATGATCATGCAAGAAATTCTTATGTGGTACCACAAAATATTGAATGTTACAAATGCCACAACTATGGACACATAGCTTGAAATTGTAGAAGCGTGAGAAGTCCTCCCATGAAAGAAAATATTGATGACAGATACAAGAAGGCTTGGAGAAGAAGTGAAAAACAAGAGGACTAGGTAATTGGAGAATAGGTTCAAGGAATCATACTTTCAAGATTTGCAGTATCACAAGATCATGATGAATTTATAGGCAAAGAGGAAAGTGTTGGAATTCAAGTAGAGAATGAAGAAGTTGTCAGAATTCAGAAAGAGGAAGAAAATGAAAATGCATCCACGGATGAAGAGGAAGATGACTTTGCATTGGAGTAGGTATTGTTTTGATCCATCCATCTTGGAGACTCCAAGTATTATGAATATTGAACAAAGGGAGTCTAGGAAGCATCTCTGTAGATCATAGATTGGTTTAGAAAGTGGTTCATAGATTGATTCAGAGACTAACTCAGAGACAATTGTATTATTATGTTAAATAAATATTTGAGTGATTTAACTTAAATGTTTTTTATATATGTTAGTTGATTACACAAGAAAGCACCAATGGACAAAAACTCCAAAAGGGAAACAAGTATAGGAGGATACATATATATAGGGGGAGTAGCCCCAAGGACAATTTAGATAGGTGGAGCAACCCAAAGGACAATGCAGACATGGTGATCATCCCTAAGGAGAGCTCAGTTAGGGGGAGCATCCCCAAGGAAGATACCCTTTTCCATTGATGTCAAAGGGGAAGAGTGAGAAACATTGATGAGG
>SNQJ01S0036332.1:104958-130257 GCA_010110895.2 Picea sitchensis
CATTTATGGCATTTCTCTCAAGGAAGGTTTACAACTAGGGTTTGCTTGTGCTTTTCTTCATGACATGTAAGTGAATTTTCTTGCAAAACTTCTTAAATGAATGGTTGTAGGTATAATTTATTGCATTTGCTTATTGTATTGCTAATTCAAAACCCTAGGTAACAAGCACACAAGAAGGTTATTGTTACATGTCCCCTTGTTGAGAAATAATTTTCAGCCATTGAAGAAAAGAGATAGAGCCTAGCCATTGCTACACTTGTCTTCTTTCTTCTGAGCTAGCGTTGAAGTCTATAAGTTGAAAAGAGGAGACGTCCTAGGCCTAGATTACCTACACCTAGGGTTTCACCTTCTAGGGTTTGAAAGCCTTGTCATTGCAACACTTTCTCCCTTAGATTTATGCTTTAAGCTAGCCGTTTTGCCAAGTCAATTTAGAGAAGGAGGAAAGAGCACGAGGCCTTTCTTAAGCAACACCGGAGTGAGCCTCTTTCCCCTAGGGTTTCGATTCTAGGGCCCTGCCTTTGCAGCACCATAGAACCCTACCTTCTAGTCTTTGAGTTATCATCCTTCCAAGACCTTGTGCCCTTATATTTGACTCCATTTACCCTAAGGCACTGATTTTATCTCCAACGTTGAAGTACTAGTGTTCAAAACAACCCTTTAAACTCTAAGTCTTGAAACCCTAACCCTAGCTAACGCTGACGTCATAGTTGGTTATTTTTGACGCAGCAAGCTTTTGAATTTTACAAGCAATTGAGTGATGATCTAAAGCATTTATTGATTGAAGTGTTCATTGAATACATTGTTGGCTTTGTCATCTTGATAGTTATTGATGAATTAATGCTCTTTTCATAGATAATTGACTAAACATTGATTTCATTGATATCTATTGCTTTACATTGCTTAAATTATATCAGATGGTCATATGAAGTGCTAACCCTTTGTATATGGCCTGCATATATATTTTTCTATTGTTTCTTTGTTATGGGCAGGTGTTCTCATTTGGGACTATACTTCATTATTGGTTGATTAGCCGGACCTTCTGATTTTGGTCGTAACCTGTGAGGGGGAAAACTTTAACTCTGACCTTATATCTTAGCCTCTTCAAAACCCCAAGTTGTTGGGGACGTCTCCCCTGGGCTAACCTCCCTAAAAAGAAAGAACCTCCCCATCGTGGTGACATTGGGTGGGGAAGGTTCCTGTTACGCCAGTTTGTCTTTATCCCTTAGCCTGTGACCTTAACTACAAACTGTGCGATAACATTTTGACGTCGTTGCTGGGGAACACTGAGTCGATCTTCCTCAATGACAAATCTTTTGGTAAGCCTTGCCTCAAAGACCTTTTCTCTTACAAGCTTACCTGGCGACTCCACTAAACTTTATTTCCCTATTCTTTGATAGTTTCAGGAAAACTATCATGCGACCCCACAAACTAAAAGGAGATTTAATAATCCTTCTTTAGCTTTCAGAAGGAAGCCTCCTGTAAATTCACCTGTTGTCAAGTCACTTTTTGGAAAAAAACTTCTTTTAAACATGTCTACCTCTCAGACCGGTACTACAAACCGAGTGAACAATCAAAGACAATGGTCATCTACTTTGTTCAAGCCGTTAGACATGTCAGCCATACCTGGCTACCCTAGGAAAATGCCACCCAAATATGAAAAGTGGTTGCCTAAGTTTACCAGCACTGATGCCACTAGTGCCGAAGAGCATATGAGTAACTTCTGGGCATTTTTTTAGCTTCACCTCATTAGTGATGATGTTGAGGACTTAGTTATGAAGTTATTCTCTGCTACCCTTTATGATGCTGCAAGACGTTGGTATCTCGTCCTTCCTAATGGAAGCATTAAAACCATGGATAGACTTGAGCAAATCTTCTTCAGAAGGTGGAGCATCAAAGAAGACCCTAACATGTTGCTCACCCGACTAAATAGCCTTGCCAAGCATGAGAATGAGTCTATTCAGGAATTTCACACCAGATTCGAAGCATTACTCCAACGAATTCCCTCAAGCCATCATCCGAAAGACGATTATCTTGTTCACATTTATACTAGATCTTTCAGTGGCCAGCTAGGGTATATTCTTAGAGACAAAGACCCTCAATCCATTCAAGAAGCCCAAGAGATCGCAACCAAGATAGAAGGAAATCTCCTTTCATCCAGGATTGAGCCCTTTGCTAACCCTAGGGGGAGGATAGACACCTTTTATTTTATTTTAGAGTTATTTATTTTGCATGCAATATAAGTAGCTTTAATATTTTATTTTAGAGTTATTTATTTTGCATACAACTTTTCTGTTATAAAGTAACTTCATTGTAAAAGTGATCCCCACTTCTCTTTATAAAAGGGGGTCACTTCATAAAACAACTTACACTATCACGTGGTCAGTTGGCTACCATTTTTGCCTTTGTTTTAAAAGGGCACAACTCTCACATCACTATAAGTAGCTTTAATATTTTATTTTAGAGTTATTTATTTTGCATGCAATATAAGTAGCTTTAATATTTTATTTTAGAGTTATTTATTTTGCATACAACTTTTATGTTATAAAGTAACTTCATTGTAAAAGTGATCCCCACTTCTCTTTATAAAAGTGGGTCACTTCATAAAACAACTTACACTATCACATGGTCAGTTGGCTATCGTTTATGCCTTTGTTTTAAAAGGGAACAACTCTCACATCGGAAGTCCGTTTTCAGTTTTAAAATATTAAAGCTACCTACATTTTCTTCCTAGCATTCTCTCAATTCATCTCATCTTATATCTAGTATTCTCTTGCACTTCATTGTAACACCCCCGGTTTTGGTCCCTATGAACTAGAATGTATTAAGTGATTTTGACTTAGGTTGGTGAGTTGGTAAAGCTGGAAAGGGGTCAGAGTGCCTAGAAATGTAATACTTATATATAATAATAATAATAAAATATAGTGTTGGCTTCAAGACGGGACAACGACAAGAGTTATAAGGGGATATTATTCCACAAGAGAGGAGGGAAAGAGGATAAGTCTTTATATTATATTTTATTTACCCGCGTTGGAATTTTTATAGAGAAAGAAGTAGTTATGTGAGCTTCTGGGGGAAAATTACATGTGGTCCTTTATTGCATGGAATTATATAGACACCTCTTACGAGTTGTTTGGGGGTTTTTCTTTGTTTTTACACTTACACTCTTTCCTTTAGTTCTTGGTATGAGCATGGAAACAAATGAATGAAGGTAGAGATCCATTGCTAGATGGTTGCGGGGAAATTACTGATCATTCTAGGAAGGAATGGATGCTTGTGTGCATGAGATTGATGGCATTTTTGAAAGAACTATCCACAATTGAGAATCCTTGGAGTTTCCAACATGGAGATTTCCTGATAAGTAGCATTGTAGCCCTTGAGAGAAATGGAACATCTGGAGGGACTGTATGGCAAAGAAATGGGTTTGTTTATTTTTGTTTTGTAGGCTAAAGGGGAAGAGAGATGGAAATTATGATTGTTGTGTGGTTGGGGAAAATTCCATGTGGTTATTTATTGCATGGAATTATATAAACACCTCTTAAGGGTTGTTTGGGGGTTATTCTTCGTTTACACACTTACACTCTTTCCTTTGGTTCTTTATTTATTTATAATCATTGATTCAAGTTGGCCCATTCATGTGCTCTTGGTATAAGAATGGAAACAAATGGAAAGAGGTAGAGAGCCATTGTTAGGTGGCTATGGGGACATTACTGATCATTCTAGGAGGGAATGGATGCTTGTGTGCATGAGATTGATGATAGTTATGAAAGAACTGTCCACAACTGAGAATCCTTGGAGATTCCAGTAGCACTGGATCCCTAGAGAGAAATGGAACAACTTGAGGGATTGCATGGAAAAGAAAGGGGTTCATTTCTTTGGGTTGTGTATGCTGAAGGGGAAGAGAGCTAGAAATTAGGATTGTTATTTGTTTGGAAAAACCTGAGAGCTTGTTAGCTAACTAGTGTGTTTTTATATTTGTCCTAGGACCTGTCCTCCTAGATTCATACCCCTAGATCAGGGGTAAAAATACTATTGAGAGTGAATGAATAACAATGTCTATGGTTGGGAGGAGCATCCTCAATATGTAGCCAGTTGGTGAATGTTTACTTGATGTTTACTTAAAAAGATAAGTGTTCTTTGTGTTTTTTTATAATGTATATTCCATTGTGTATTTATTTATCTTCGAGATGTATTTTTGTGTGCATTATTGTTGGTTATTGGTTCCACATGGCACGTCATTCCTTTATTGGATGGTTTAGCATGTTCTTGCTAATTGCATGTGTTAAATCCATGTTTCTTTATTTTAAAGAATGGAACAAAATTTCATAATCAATCTAAGAGGGTGACTCTGGAAGTACCTAGGAAATGGGTACGTTTTAGATACATATCCGAACAGACAGTTTTGGTATTGGTTGTACCGGGTATGTTACAAGTTAGTTTAGAGGATTCTTGGTGAGCGTTTTGGATTAACGTGGACTAGCTTGGTGGCTGGGAACATCACAGAGTGGTATGAAATCTATAGGTTATAGTACTGGGCCATAAAGGCCTGCTACATGATCGATACTTTCTTTTGGAAATTGATTTCTTTTCCACGGGACAACAAAAGTTGTTGCATGAGGATTTTTGTTGGAAATAGTCTGTGAATCGATCAAGACAGAGGGAGTAGAGAATACCCTTGTACATTGAGAAGTATTTGAGTGAAAATATGACTTTGCATTGTTTAATTTCCAAATATTTTTGTGTGAAATAGATTCATGGCTGCACAAGATTGAGGGAAGTGGAGCGATGGAAATCCGGATGAATCTCACTAGAGATATGAGGAGTGTCAATATTGAAAAGAAGGTCTCAAGTTCTCAAACTGATGTGAATGGAAATAGTCAATACAAACACACACACAAATGATTTATAAAGAAAGGCATAGTTACATAGTTTAAATGAGAATGGGCGAGTATGGAACCCTCCATAAGGTGTTAAAATTTGTTGTGAATAATTGTGGATCTGGAGATAGTTTAATCCTAACCGTTGATCCTTGTGTAATATCCCCAGGTTGATCCCTAGTTATAAGTGTACATATTTTTTTATAGGCTAGTGAGCCAAGATATTATGGGCCCATGTGCCTATGTGATTATTAGGTTGAAGAGCCTAGATGCTAAAAGGCCAGCGTGCCTATTATTGTAAAATGTAATCGCTCGGATATTAATAAAACTACACCACTATTGCAAACCAAATGAAAAAAAGTGTAAGGGAGATAAACTCCACTAGAAGGGAAAGGGGGATAAGAGTTTAGGAAGGGGACTAAGCCATGGGGGCTTAGACCAAGGAAATATTATTAAAATATTTCTAAAAGTTGAAAAGGCATGAATATGATTTTGTCCTAAGTCCTTAGAAAAGGGAAATGAACCACCAAGTGGGTTAAAAGGGAGTTTATGAAGTGACAAGTGGCACTTCATGAGCATGCAAATAAAATAACAAAACTTAGTGCATTTTGGGTATCATTCAACCCTTCCATATTTGAACTCCATCATTTGTACCATCTCCCTGTTTTTGTTGTATGCACTTGTCATCCCATACTTCCTTGAGAGCACTTGAGGCGGTTTTTGTTGGTAATTAAGCTGAAGAGGAAGGTTTTTAAGTTTGTGTTCTATTGAAGAGGCAGGTTTTCAGGCCCATAAACATTCTCTCTAGGTGAGATAATCGTTGGGAATTGTTTTCCCAAGGTTCCAAGATGAAGCTACATGGATATAAGACTTCCTATCCGACGTGTTGTTGAAGCCTCATAAGAGAAGTGAGGCAGCCAAAGGTCTATTGAGAAGAGAAGGGGCACACTTCCTGGGGTGGGATATGCATGTGGGGAATGAGAGACAATAGGATGGTTTTTAAACTTGGCACTTGAATTGGAATATTTTTGTTGCTGAGAGACCTTACCTAGATGAGATTTCCTTTCCCAAGTGGAATTTAAGCCCCATCTCGGGGGTGACCTACTGCTAAGTTATAAGTAACAGATTCTAAGGCTGGGAGGAATGTTGAAGGTCTGCATACAGTTTATTTAAATTACTGTATAAATGTTTATATATTCTTGTGATGGGTATTTTCTTTGTTATTTATATTTCAACATACTACTATTAAATGATATAGGAAATGTAGTCATGGTTTATTATCATGGTTATTTTCTATTGAAAATACACTTAAACTAGTACAAAAATTATGATTGTGACTATTGTCATGGGTTTTTACTGTTGTAAATATTCCTTGAATATTTGCTACCAAAATTATATAGAGGTGCATATTTCTATGAATATGCAATATTTATGTGATAGTTCCTTGAGTTTAGCCATGGAAATTGACATGGCTTACCTAGTTAGGGACTGTAAATGTTCCTATTTTGGTATGGATAACTCATGGGTTGAAATTACCTAAGGGAGCGACGAGGAGTAAATAAAATTAGAGATTTCTCATGGAAAGCAAGGGTTCTCTAAGGCCGAGTATAGCCTAAGAATAAATAGGGAGGTATTCCTAGTCATGAGGTCCCATTTCAGATTAATAGCTGAGTGTAAATTATGATAAAACCTTGAAAATTTGAGTAAGTCCTGAAGCAGACTGCTAAACCTATGGAAACCCATGCTTTACCTCAAAAATAATCTCATTCATCAAATCGACGCAATGAATCAATCTTGGTTATTAATCGAGGTCCCTCACACTTGATGGCCTGCTGAGGATCAAGGTCATTGTCGACCATTGGATCCATTGGAGGTGGACCCGATAGATCTTAGTTGTTGATCGAGGTCCTCATGTATGAGGAATTGTTAAGGATCCACATTTATTCCAACCATTGGGCCCATCAAAGGGAGGATATAAATGATCTTGTTTGTTTATCATTGAAGTGTTGTTGGAGTTTGTGGTTGGAACAGTCCCGAAGACTAGGAGTTGAGCCACTCTGAAAAAAGAACCCCGAAGATCAATCGAGACTACTAGATCCATTAGGATGGGTGTCAAATGATCTGAGTTTTCGATCGAGGTAGGTTCATCGGAGTAGCCTTGGTTAAGGAACTTCGACAAGAAGGTTCCAAGGAGTGATCGTGGTCATTGATCAGTGATCAGGGAGAGAAACCTTAGTCATCGATCTTGTGGGTCTCACCTAATAAATTCCATGAGGAAGGTGACATCATACTGACTAGGATGACATCACCCATCCAATGCATAAAGGAAATGTGCCAACACCTGGAAGGACGTGCTAGTAATCAACAATGAAATGTATGCCACATTAGTCCACATGAAGGGTCCACATGTCAGGTGGAAACTATGCCATGTGGGAAGGTGTTTTATCACTTTGAGGGGGCAAAATGTGACGTGGCATGAGTGCCACTTGTCAAGCTAGCTGGCGGATTTGGGTAGGTCCACATGTCCTGGGTGCCAACTTAGATGCCACACAAGATTCCACATAAGTGAGGCTAGGAGGGAAGTGATGTCATAATGGAAAGGGGTGCCAACATGTCCATAGGGGGACACATGGAAACCTATAATTCATGGAAAGGACCAATCATGGCCCTTGTTAGTGTTATTCCTTAGGACATATGGCTAAATCCTATCCCTTAGATCCATCAACGATAGATCTCATTTGTTAATCAGAGGGGGTTAGTCGGAGTGGGTTGTGGTTTCATAGGAGGGAGTATTATGATAGGTGTTGGGTTTTCTCTCTCTTTCTACTCTCTTAGTCCGACCCATGTTCAGATCTGAATAGGGTTCCAACAAAACCCTCTAAAACTATCAGACCTCTTGGTAAGCCAGAAGGAAACACAACACATAGAATGTACTGCACAGTCTCACCCAAGATAGTTCTATGGGTGACTGCAAAGCTCAAGTTCTTGCATTCTAGGAACAAGTGGAGATATGGGATTATAATTTATCTTATTCATGCCTTGATATGATTATTCTCTCTATTACTCCTAAGATTCATTCATCTGTTAAGCCTATGCATGCATTCTAATAGATCTAATTGAACCATTCATTCATCCATTCATAATCTAACTACTGACATACAATAAATATGCAATAGACAACACACATAACACATGTTTTACCATGGTTAACCCGCTCCTCGAATATGTCCACAAATATATGGATTCTTAGGCTCTTTTATTAGGTTTGATGCAAAATATGTCATTGTGCGCACTATATCCCCAATCATACAATCATGAAAAAGGATCAACAACCTCTGTGAAGTGGACTAGATCACACTAGGATCCTCAACCTGTGATCTCACCCTCAAGATCTAGCTATGCTACTCTTATACAACTCATAAGATTACAACAGTCGTTTAACTACAATCATTGAATCATAGAATTAGAACCATTATTCAACAACCACTTGGAACACCGACCTATACGTCTTAGCTTTTTATTTATACTAGTTTACAAGATTCTTAGTTGTTACAATATATTACCAAAACCCTAAACCTATTATGGTTAGGTTTTCCTACGTGCATGCCTTACATGATTTCCTCATTTGCATGTGGCTTTTCCTTTGACATGTTGCTTTCCCTTCCAGTTGTCCTTCTCCAAAATTGGGTATTTCCTCAAAATTGGTTTGCTCCCAACAAGCCCCCAACACTAACATGTGGCTCATCCTGAGCCACTTAGTAAGTGCACGCTCCTTATACTAGTGTCTTCAAGCTGTGGAACTTGTCTGTGAGTTCCCTTCCTCTTTCCTTGACCTGCGTGACTTTTCCTATGAGTCACTCCACTGATTTCATTGTGATCTCCTCCAATATCAGTGTTGCACCCTCTGTCTATGATTTTTCATGTTTTTATTTTCCTCCTCCAACTGTGTGATCATATGCATTGCTTTCTCTTGAAGGGTTTCCACTTGCGTTTGTCTTTCCTACTTCTGCATCTGCATTACTTTCAACTCTGTATATAGCTTCTTCATGTCCTGCATACCCTTCAGGGGCTCTGTGATGCTCATTTTTTATGTCTTGGTTTGAGATCTTGTATTGTTGCACTCAATCTTTCCTCTTATTGGTTCCACTGTTGGACCTGCTCGTCCTCTTCCAACACTATCTAGAGCTGCGTGGATCTTTCAAAAAATTCTTCTGATCCACTTGCTTGTTTCTCCATCTCAACCATTTGGAGTTCAAATTCTTGTTTCATTTTTTCTCTAACCTCTAGAGAAGTCATAGGGTTAATCCTTTCCTTTAGTTCCTCGATCTCCTATCTATACTAATCGATGTTTTGTGCAATGAGGTTGATCTTCTCCTCTGCACTTCTCTCTATTTCTTTCACATTGTTTGGGATACGGTTGTACATCATTGTCAATCCTTGATCCAATCTGTCTACATGTTATTTCTCTTCCTCCTTCTCTGATGTCAATTGATAACATGTTATTTGGATCTTCTATGCGACCCCTCTGCCCACCTCTAAATTTGTGGCATCTGTGTGCCCTAGACTGCACTTATTGCGCGACACTGGATTGTATCCTGTATAAGGCCTTGGTGGGTATGTGTTCCATGACCATATCGACTTGTTCAACCTCCTCCAGGGGCTTTTGCGTCATCTCTTGATCAAATCTGATCATTTCACACATTATCATGAATGTCTCCCTGTGCTAGATGACAAACTGCGCATTCTCTTCACCTTCTTTCGGCGAAGGTGGCCTCTGTGTCCTTTCCTGTTGGTACACAGAGTCATGTGGTCCTACCTGGTTCATAGTTGCTGTATATTTTAATGGACCTATAGAAACTTGGCCATGATCTCTTCTCTCTTCTCTTCTACAACATGGAACACTTCTTCACCTCGATCGTGGACTTTGTCCATGACGAACTCTTCATCATCCTCTGTCAGGGTGATGTCTGGGTCCTTCATCTCGTACTTTCTTTTCTTGCATGCATATTTTCCATGCGCGGGATTCCTTACTGTTTGTGAGGGTTGTGCCCCACTTGTTTCTCCTTAGGATCTTTCTTCTACAACCTATGTCATCTCCTTTTTCCCAGTCTGTGTCCGACTTCTTGTCCTTGCTACAGTTGGTTTCCTCCTCGACCATTTTTGTACTGTGATACTCCAAGTTGGTTGAGTCCACGTTGTAGTTGTTCTAGTATTTTCGACCGAACTACCTATTCTTGATGACGATATTGATTTTGCCTTATCCTTAGGCCTAGAGGACTACACTGTTCTTCTCCTAGTGACTGGTTTTGCTACTAGTGTCTAGCACTGTGCATGACAGTATTTGATGATCCAATACACTTCCTCCATCGTGACACAATATTTCATCTTCAACCACACCTTCTTGGGATCCTTCACGGATTGGATCCATACATGATGCCTGGATGCCTTGAATTTGGCTACCCCATATATTTCATGCACTACCTCCATTGGTATGTGCCATACCTTCATTGTGCACTAATGGATTTTCTCTAGCAGCATGGAAAACAAAATGTTATTTTCCTGCTGCGTCTTGTTGTCCTTTTCCTTCCAGAGGGACTTGTACATGGTTGCATAACACTTGCCCAATATCCTATCCAAAAATGTCGAGAACTTGAGCTCATGCCACCTTTCCAGTGCTATCAATATGATTAACCATGAATAATGGAACTTGGTTTCATTACCCTTCATGTCATGACATTCTACTAAAAACTGGTTCAGTAGGTATGACGCCCAGCTAAACATAACTCCCTTCGTGAACTACGCGGATACTGCAATCACTCCTACTGGCACTTCCTCCCTACGTAATTTCTTGAGAATTTTACAAGCCATAAGATTTCTAGCAAACCTAGTCACGTTGTCATTGATGTCCTTAATGGCAATCCCTCTATTTCCCAGGATAGTTCCAAACTGGGCTTTCACCTGCTCTATTATATCCTTCTCACACACTTTTTTAACTAAATACTCTTCTAGCTACACGTCGACTGTGGGAAGTCCTGTGATCTTGTAAATCAGTGCCACATCTATCTGCACCAGTCTATCCATCCATATGATGCCTCCATGGATGCATGCGACTAGTTGTTTAACACAAATTTTGACATTATTACCGTGCCCGAAATGCGGTATGTCCAATAGATTCATGACTCATGAGTTGTAGATCCCATTGATCCACTGTAGGGGCTCCAATATGGGTCTACCTAGGAGTCCAATTTCCCCCGTGTTCATGAGATATGTCTCCTCGACCAACTCTGGGAACTTGGGCATGTCACGCACATCATGGTTAGCATACCTCAGCTTAGATAACTTTCCTAGCATATCATCCACAGTGATGACTGCATATGGGAGATACAGGAGTGTAATCTTTGTACTGTCATGTTTCTTTATTTTTTGTCCTACAACAGATGTGCCTACTTTTGCTTCTTTTGTGCCCTCTTCTTCCCCTATGGAATTTGGTCGATCAATGATGTCCTCCACCAACACCTCTTCATGTTCCTGGGACTGTCGTGATCCCATTGTGATCCGGATTTTATGAGCATAACGAAATGAATACAGATTATTAAAATATGCTTAACACAAAATAACAGAGATACAATAAAACTAGTTTTCTATTCAATAAGGAAATAAGCTGAAACTGTAAAATGCAGTGGAAAACAGGCTTGCTGGAATGGTGGCGGCTTATCTCTAAGAAGAGATGTGACGACTGCGCTCATTCGCAAGAAGCTCATTACAATGAGGCTCTGAAGGCCTTTTTACAATAAACAAGATGTCAAAAACCCTAGAAATCCAAAAACCTAACCCTAGGAAATGAAGCGCCAAAAGTCATGTGGGCCCCATTTGGGTAAGTTGGTCGGTCAACTTCCCGGGTTCGTAACTTTTGCATACGATCTCTATTTTAGGTGCACGATAGCCCATTGGAAAGGTCTATTTGAGGACTACACATTTTGGTATGATCTAGTAAAGGGAATTTTTTACTGTGCCAATCTCTCAAAACGTTGTTTGGGGCCTAAAAATGACCCTGCAAGTCAGGGACTTGAAAACTAGGAAAAAAACTGCCAAACTAGAAAACTGCCAAAATGAACCAGTTGGAATAGGTGAGAGGCCACCGACATCCATATGGATCACATTGTTTCATTGGGATTTGCAGGTGTCTCGAGGTTAGGTTTTGAAATTTCGTTCCGAGCCCCGGAGCTCTTCCCTATTTCTCCTTGTTGCGTTGTGGGAAACTCTTCCGCGAACTTCGTTGGGATAATTGATTATGGGTCTGAGGTGGTAACATCCTCCATCTCGAACACATTCTTAGGCTATTGCATTCTTTCCTTCCACCTTTGGCCCTGCCGAGTAATTCTGACAAACTGTTCTGTTGTGTCAAAATTTGGTGGAGTCATCTTCTCTCAAATTCATAAACATGCTTTCTCTTTTTGTAAAATGATAAAAAGGGAATGTATTATTTTTCTCACTCTTGTCTCAAAAACCGCTAATTGTTGAAAAACTATGTTGTTTCCGCCTTTTATCGATCTAGTTGTGTTCATTTTTCACTTTTTGCATGCATTTGCGATGACTTCAATTTTTACTGCGCATTGTATTCTGATGTTTTTCATAGTAATTACTACGTGCCACTTTTCCCAGTGTTTTTTTTATTTTCTTTCTTTTCTATTTTTCTATTTCTTTTTCCCTCTTTTTCTCCTTTTTATTTCTCTCATTTTTTTGTCCTAATATTTACTATAGTATATTATGTACATGCTTTTCTCACTATGCTATAACTTTTGAGCGTTAGGATGTTGATTGTCCCTGTACAGTTTTATTCGACTCCTATTGATCATTCTCTTGAGTTTTGTTCCTGCCAGATACTTTAGCTGTACATATTCCCCATCTGTGACAGTCTTTACCTCATATGACCCTAGCCAATGCATTTTGAATTTGCTAGGATGTTGGAAACATTTACTGTCATAGAGAAGGACTAGGTCTCCTTCTTTAAAATTCTTCTTCTTAATATGTCTGTCATGCCAAGATTTATCTCTTGCTTTTTGTACTTCTTGGTGAAATCCTGCCAGAATCCTATCGTCTTCCATTTCCATTAGTTGATTCAGATTCTCCTTTACTCTGCCTCTTTCTATCATGTTGGTAGTTGTTGTTATGCGTAGATTGGGTACCATAAATTCTAATGGCACCACCGCTTCTTTCCCATACACCATCTTGAATGGTGTATGTCCTATGATTTTATTACATGTAGTCCTACATGCCCATAATAATGTTGGTATTTTTAATTCCCAATCATCCCTGTTGACATTGCAGATCTTTGTCAGAGCATTCTCCAAGATCTTATTGAAGGCTTCTACTATTCCATTTGCTTGAGGATGGTATGGTGTAATTTTTTGGTGATAGACTTCAAAATTCTCATTCATAGCCGTCATAGTACTATTGATAAAGTGAGTACCTTGGTCACTCATAAAAATTCTTGGACAACCAAACCTGGTGATCACTTGCTGAAAAAGTAAGTGTGATGATGTCTTTGCACTGCAATCTTTGACTGGTGTTGCTTCTGCCCATCTTGTTAAATATTATATTGCAGTGATGATATATCTCGCTCTTGACTTTTTTGTTGGTGGATTGATTGGTCCAACAAAGCATTTTGCCCATTTTTCAAATACATGAAAATTTACTTGTGGTTTCAGAGGAATCTCATCTCTTCTGTTGGGTTTTCCAACCATCTAAAAAACATCACATTTCTAGCAATATTCCTTGGCATCCCTATGAATTGTTGGCAACCATAACTGCATGCAATACCTTCTGCATGGTATATTTTCCTACATATTTTCCTCCAACGATACCTTCATGAGCTTCTGCCAAAATTATGGGCCTTTCATTCTCTAATACACACCTTCTCAAAATGTTGTCTGCGCCCATATTATATAAGTGTCATGCAATGAGTTGGTAGTATGTAGATCTGACTACCATATTTTTCTTCTGCGCAATGCTAAATTCCCTTGTTTCAATCCTTGTACTCAAGTATTCAATAATATCAAGAAAATACTCATTAGATATTTGTACTAAAAACAACTGCACATTGGGGAAGTTGTCTTCCAAATTGGTAGGTTCTTCCCCATTAGTTACCCTTGATAGGTGATCAAGTCTTTCATTTAGCTTCCCTTGTTTGACTATCACTTCAAAATAAAATTCTTGAAATAACAATAGCCATCTACAGATCCTCCACCCCAACACTGGCTTGTTAACTAGGTATTTGAGGGAAGAATGGTCTATGAACATCTTAAAGTGTTTTCCCAGTAAGTAGGTCCTGAAATTATGAAGTGCATATACCATGGCTAGACCTTCTCTTTCTGTGGTGTTGTATTTATTTTCTGATTCTAAAAATTTTCTTCTTGCAAAGGCTATAGTATGGTCTAAATCCCCTGCTTCGAGTTGCAACGAAATTTCTCTAAGTGCTATGGTTGATGCATCTACATGCACATGAAATGTCTTTTCCCAATTTGGGAACACTAGGATAAGTGTTTTGACCATATTTTCTTTTAAGGTGTCCAACCCTTGTTGACAATCTTCATTCCACTGGAATTTTATATCCTTCTTTAGCATTTTTTCCATTGGCGCAATGATCTATGCATACCCTTTGACATTTTTTTTAATAGCTTGTATGTCCCAGTTTTTCTCTCAACTGGCGCACTGGTTTTAGTGGTGGTAAATTGGCATTGACTGTAATATTAGTAGGATCTAATAGTAAACCTTTTTTACACACTATATGGCCTAACAATATTCCAAAAGGTGTCCCAAAAATGCATTTCTTAATATTCAATGATATCTAACATTCCCTGCATCTTTCCAACATTAGTCTTAATACTTTTACATGGTCCTTTAATAGACTATATACATTCCAGTCATCCATACATACTTCTAGAAACTGATATATGAATTCCTTAAAATAATTTATGACTACTCTTGAAAATATGGTTGATGCATTCTTCAACCCAAAAGGCATGACTGTGTACTGGTAGGATTCTCATTCTGTGGAAAAAGTAGTCTTATACCTATCTTCTGGAGCTATTTTGATCTGATGGTAGCCTGAGAATCCATCTATAAATGAATATGCTTCCTAGTCTCCAAAATTCTCTAAGACTTCATCTATGAAAGGGGTAGGAAAAGGTTCAATAGGCAAGCATCATTCAATTTCCTCATATCTACACAAATCCTTATTCTCCCTTATTTCTTTTCTTGGACTACCATAGGGCTTATCCATCAAGATTCCTCTACTGGTTCAATGATACCATCTTCCAACATTCTATCGATTTCTTCTTTCATTTTCTGCTTATATACTGGGTTCATTTTGTAAGGTCTCTTCCTGACATGTCTTTCTTTAGGTTTGAGAGGTATCTTCATCTCTCCTATCTCTCCTTCTATGCCTTTCATCTCTATAAAGGTCGTTGGGAATAGGTCATTGTATTCGTGCAGTAACTTTGTTATACTTTCTACTATTTGTTAATCCCAATAGGCTCTAATACTTCCCATTTTAGGATTGTCTGTTGTCCCAATGTTGACTTTCTTCACTTTGATTGGTGTAGCAAATACTTCTGGATCTAGAGATGTAACTTCCACCTCTCTTTCTCCTTCAATTTATGTAATTTGAATGTTGCGCGAGTCATCTTCATCTGGTGCTTCTTCTTCCACATGATAGAATGACAATAGTTCTTTGACTATCTGTTTATTTTATTGTTTATATTCTGTCATGATTTCAACCTCTGGTTCATCAATGAATATCACACCTCTTATCTTCTTTAGTGTTGAATCAATGTTGGGGTTCTCATGTTCAAAAGAGAAAGTTACTACAAAGTTCAGTTGTAATGTTGTCCATTTGGTAGTGCCTCTGCACATCTCTTGTTATACATACCATTTTTGTGGGATTCCTTCTAGTGTGTGGATGAAGTAACGAGCCCATTCTTCTGGTGGTGTCATCCTCCATTGTGTTCTGCACTTCTCCAAGTGTTCTACTAGTGTTCCTTTCCCATAATACCTTTGTATTCTATTTCTCCCCTGCTCTGTGCCGAACCTAATGTGCAGTAATCACTTACATTGGTACCAGTCCCAAATTGTTTCTTTGTGCATGCCCCACCATCTTGCAGGTGTTGCCTTGAGTGAAATATTGAGGCCTAAGAGTCCCTGATTTTTCAATCCTTCTTCTTCATATTTTGTTAGGATTTCTTCTAAGTCATTTACCCCATGAAAACTGGTAGGTTCTCTTATCTCTATACCAACCCATCTTACTGTGTGGTCTATTCTTACACACCTTCTTGTGGAGACTTCATTTAATCCTTGCTACCAATTCTCCAATCCTGTATCTGAGTCAAAATCACATGATGTGATGCTTCTCCATATAAGTACCCCATCTGCAGTTGGGTTAACATAAAAAAATGGTTCTATAAAAATGGTTTTGATGCTTCTTCTCGCGCGATGGTTCTATAAAAATGGTTTATCTCCTCCAAATACAGACAAGTGGGTTCTACAAACCTTTCTTATTCTGAAGGATCTAATGGTGCAATGACTATATATTCTCCTGATTCAAATGTCATTTTCCTTGTCTTCAGGTTTATTATGGCCTGGTTATCAAATTCCCAATCTAATCGAAGAAATCTTGGATAAGGTGTTGTGCCATCTACTATTTCTATTGCTTCAAAGTCTTCCTTAGTGCACACTCCATCTAGATCTAATTTCACACCTTTAAGCCTTCCAATTGGTAAAACTCTGTGTTGATTTTCTAATTTAAGATGGATAGGTTAATAGCCTAATGTGGGTTCTCCCATACATTTCCATGTCTTCTTAGGTAAAACGTTGACTTCAGATCCTAAATCCAGTATAATATCCCCCATATTGAAATCCCCAATATTATCATTAAGTTTGAATTCCCTACTAGTCCTCCTTATTGTATGGAGGCGACTGATTATTTTCTTCTCTAGTTACCCTTGTATCTATGTGTTACATCTTTCTAGTAGATTTTGTAAAATTTTGACAGATGATGGATCCTTTAATAACTTAACTCATGATTGTAGAAAAGTTCTTATGTTACTTACTTGATCTACAGGTTGTGATTCACTGGTGTGATCCATTGATGACGACATTTCATACATTGGTACACTCTGAGTGTCTTGCACGGCTGATGTAGATGCAACATCTTGCTTGAGGAACTCCTATATTTCTTCCTTGAATGTTTATTTTTCTTTCCCTGCATCAAACTACTTATGCGGTTCATTATTCTTCTTCACCCATTGGTGTTTCATTGGATCTTGTCTGGAGGTGATTGATTATTTTTTTATTGTATGGAGGTGATTGATTATTTTCTTCTCTAGTTACCCTTCTACATATGTATTACATATTTCTAGCAGATTTTGTAAAATTTTGATAGATGATGGATCCTTTAATAACTTAACACATGGTTGCAGAAAATTTCTTATGTTACTTACTTGATCTACAGGTTGTGATTCACTGGTGTGATCCATTGATGACGACATTTCATACATTGGTACACTCTGAGTGTCCTGCACAGTTGATGTAGATGCAACATATTGCTTGAGGAACTCTTGTATTTCTTCCTTGAATGTTTATTTTTCTTTCCCTGCATCAAACTACTTATGCAGTTCAGTATTGTTCTTCACCCATTGGTGTTTCACTGGATCTTGTCTTACTGCGTCATCTCCTATCTTATCTCCTTTGCGCGTCACTATATTGATGTTTCTTCCACCGTCCTTGGATTTTGCAGAAATCCACCATACATTCTAATTGTTCTTATTCCTCTTATATTGGATCTTTCCCAATAATGTTGGACAGTCCTCAGTATCATGGTCTGTTGTGTGACAGTACATACATGTCGTTGGTCGGAGTGTACATTCCCTTGCATATTGTCCTAGTTGTTCGAATTTTTTTCGCACTATTGGACCTCTTCCTCTTCCAAATCCTCTTCTACCTCATCCTCCACCTCTGTATCTAGCTTGATCTCATGGCGGTGTGTTGTATTGAGGTACCTTATTGTACTGTGCAGCGTTATATTGTGGCTACACAGTGTTGTACTGCATTTGCGAATTTTTATATGGAAGTGGTATGATATAGGTGGATATCGATGGCCACCCACCTTTTCCAACTGTCTCAAAACCATTTTCTGGCAATTTTGGTAATTTACCATTTTTAGTAGTTTTTAACTTCCAAGGCCATTTTGAGGGCCTAAATGAAGGTTTTTAGGGATCTATCTTCTTAATGATATCCAAAGGCTCTAATTAAACCCAAAAAATGAATCGCCTCATTGATACCTTTCCAACGAGCTATCATGCACCGAAAACAGGGATTGTATGCCAAAGTTATGCCCCCGGGAAGTTGATACACCAAACTACCGAAAACGGGGTCCACAAAACTGTTGGATTTTCATCTTCCTAGTTTAGGGTTTTGGATTTTATTTATGATAAAAATTCCTTTAGAGCCTCATTGTAAAATCATATTCTTCGGAATGTGAGTGGAAGACACATATCTTCTCATAGATAAGCTGCCACCATTCTAGTGAGTCTTTCACTCTGTATTTTTACAGTTTGTGTACATTTTCGTTCATTAATAGAAAATTGTGTATTACTATATCTTTGTTTTTATGGTTTCATATCTGATACATTTTTGTTATATTATTGGATATTTGAGATATCTCTATACATTTATTTATTATATCTATGCTCTCATTTCGTGCTGAAAATAATCTGGATCAGTGGTATTAGAGCAGGCTGCTCTTGATCATTTTTTAGTGCATGTCCCTGACAAGGTCCGAGTATAGAAAGTTGGGTATCGAGATTATCTCTATTGAATACAATCACTCTCACACATCTAAGAAAACCTCCATGGTGGAAGAAAAGAAAAACGACAGAACAAATGATTTTATTAATCTATTTCTTGAGTAAGCTCTCGCGCGACAAAGGGATGAAATGATGGAGAATTTTTCCAACATCCTTCAACGCATGTCGATAATAAAAGGTGTGTCTTCATCAAATAGAAACTTTGTAAGTACCTCACTTTTCAAGGTACAAGTTAATTTTGATATTCCCATACTTGAAGGATCGATAGATACGGATGCCTTAGAAAAATGGTTAAATCTACTAGAAGGTTTTTTCTTTGTTCATAATTTCTTTGACAGGGAAAATATCACCTTCATACTCCTTAAGTATCTCTCCCCATGTCAAACATTGGTGCAAAACTTACTGGGAGAAAATTTCCACAGAGGATTTTGGAATATATGGTGTTGATCCCACTTGGGATTTTTTTGTGGATGTGGTAAAGGAACAGTATTACCTTGTTGAAAACTATGAGGACTAGTACATGAGATGGACCACACTGCGGCAAGAAAGGGGCCAAGCAGTTCTAGAGTTCACCAATACCTTCCATACCTTGCGCACCAAGCTGGGTATCAAAGAATATGAATGACATTTGGTTCTGAAATACCGTGGGGCTCTACACAGATACTTCCAAACTGAAATGGATTTTCTGTACATCTCATCACTCAGTTTTTCTTATCGATATGCTGTTAAAATTGAGTAGAACTTTAAGCACTAAAAAAAATGGGAGTTCAGGTCTACAAATTTGAAACAACCAAAGTATGATAAAGACAGACCTAACAAACAACATCCCGTAAACCAGTTCAAGACACAGGAATAGAAGGGTCACAGAAAGACGAAGAAGGACACTAGAAAATAGTTTGATTTCTACAAAATCCCATGGCATAAGACAGATGAATGTCGCTCAAAATAGTCATTGGTGGCCGAGATAAAATACAAGAAGACGAACCATGATTCAAAATTTGATTTTGAAAATACTAATAGAAGACATATCATCGACGCATAACCCATTGCTATTGTCGTGACCACATTAATTCAACCACAAGAACCAACAGATTCTGAAGATGGGGAGCACCTTTTTCATTCACAGATGTGGGTGAAGGGGAACCTACTACATTTTATTGTTGATATCGGAAGCCAGAAGAACCTCATATCAACATAGGTCATTAAACAGTTGGGATTGTTGACAACACCAAACCCGCATCCATACAACATCATGTGGCTTTTCCAGGTACAAGATATTATTGTCAGCTAGCAGTGTCGATTGTCATACAACATCCAGCCCTTCAAGGACAAGGTATTATGTGATGTTTCCCCCCTAGATTTATGTGATGTTCTCTTGGGCCAGCCATATATGTGGAAGTTCCATGATATTTATGAGTCTCGACCCCGTAGTGTCATTGTTACTCTAGGGGTCATCTCTACAGGATACCAGAGGTAATTCTGACTATTGTCCCACCTAAACAGTGCCGCAAGGTAGTATCTCATACTACAAAATTCATCTTCTTCACATTTTGTTCAAAGCATGAACAGAAGAATACCACTGCAGCCTCAGTCCAAGCACCTTCTATCCAAAAGAAGAAGGTCGACAAGATTTCAACAAAGTGTAAAGATTGCTTCTGCACACATGCATCTCATGTAGCCAGACTGGTTAAAAGTTCCAACCCTTCCAGCCATAGGTTTGTGACAACCTTCAACAAGCTAAGCAATGCAAATTCTCCAACATGGTAAGCAACTCATCAAGATGCAGATTCAACAAACACTTTTCCCTCTCCCCCGAGCACTCAAAAAAATGGATACCATTGCTTCTTAATGAGGGAGGATTGATCCAGGTGGATATCGGTGGTCACCCACCTTTTCCAATTGGCTCAAAACAATTTTCTGGCAATTTTAGTAATTTACTATTTTTAGCAGTTTTTAACTTCCGGGACCATTTTGAGGGCCTAAATGAAGGTTTTTAGGTATTGAGATTTTCAATGACAACCAAATTCTTTGATTTATCCCCCAAAATGAATATCCTCAACGATACCTTTCCAATGAGCGCAAACAGATATTGTATGCCAAAGTTATGCCCCCGAGAAGTTGATACACCAAACTACCTAAAATGGGGTCCACAAAACTGTTGGCTTTTCATATTCCGTGGTTAGGGTTTTGGATTTTATTTATGATAAAAAGGCCTTTGGAGCCTCATTGTAAAATCATATTCTTGCGAATGCGATTAGCAGACACATTTCTTCTCAGAGATAAGATGCCACCATTCTAGTGAGTCTTTCACTTAGTATTGTTACAGTCTTTGTACGTTTTCACTCATTAATAGAAAATTGTGTATTATTGTATCTCTGTGTTCATGGTTTCCTATCTGATACATTTTTTTTATATTATTATATATCCACAATATCTTTGTACCTTGCTTTATTAAATCTCTGCTCTCATTTCGTGCCAAAAATAATCTGGATTAGTGGTATCAGAGCAAGCTGCTCTTGATCGTTTTTTAGTGCATGTCCCCGACGAGGTTCGAGTATAGAAAGTTGGGTCTTGAGATTATCTCTCTTGAATAAAATCTCTCTCTCACATCCCAGAAACCCTCCATGGAGGAAGAAAATAAAAATGACAGAGTAGACGATTCTATTAATCTGTTGCTTGAGCAAGCTCTCTCGCGACAAAGGGACAAAATGATGGAGGATTTTTCCCACATCCTTCAATGTTTGTTGATAACAACAGGCGTGTCTTCATCAAGCGACCACTTTGGAAGTACCTTGTATTTAAAGGTACAAGTTAATTTTGATATTCCCATATTTGAAGGACGGATATATGCAGATGCCTTAGAAAAATGGTTAAATCTTCTAGAAGGTTATTTCTCTGTTCATAATTTATCCGACAGGGAAAAGATCACCTTCACACTCCTTAAGGCTCTCCCCCATGTCAAACATTGGTGAGAAACTTACTAGGAGAAAAGTTCTGAGCCTACTTGGGATTTGTTTTTGGATGCGGTAAAGGAACAATATTACCCTGTTGGCAACTATGAGGACCAGTACATGAGATGGACCACACTGTGGCAAGAAAGTGGCCAAGCAGTTATGGAGTTCACCAATACCTTCCATACCTTTCACACCAAGCTGGATATCAAAGACTCCGAATGACATTTGGTTCTGAATTACCATGGGGCTCTACATAGATACATCCAAAATTAAATGGATTTTCTGGACATCTCATCACTCGGTTCTGCTTATCGATATGTTGTTAAAATCGAGCAGAAGTTTAAGCACCAGAAAAAATAGGATTTCAGGTATGCAAATCCGCAACAACCAAAGTATGATAAATACGGACCTAACAAATAGCATCCCGAAAACTAGTCCAATCCACAGGAAAAGAAGGGTCACAAAAAGACGAAGAAAGAAACTAAAAAATGGTGTGATATACACAAAATCCCCTGGAGCAACACCGATGAATATCGCTAAAAAAAGTCATTGATGGCCAAGATAAAAGAAAAAGAGTTGAACCCTGATTTGGAATTTGATTATGAAAATACTGATAGAAGATAGATCATCGACGTAGACCCCACTGTTATTGTTATGACCACAACAATTCAACCAGAACAACCAACAGCTTCTGAAGAGGGAGGGCGCCTTTTTCATTCAAAAATGTGGGTGAAGGGGACCTTGCTACATTTTATTGTTTATAGCAGAAGACAAAATAACCTCATCTCAACAAAGGTCTTCAAACAGTTGGGATTTTCGACAACACCACACCCGCAACAATACCACATCGGGTGGCTTCACCAGGGATGAGATCTTTGTGTCAGCCAACAGTTTCAATTGTCATACGACATCCAACCCTTCAAGGATGAGGTATTATGTGATGTTTCCTCCCTGTATTTCTGTGATATTCTCTTGGGCCAACCATATATGTGGAAGCGCCATGATATTTATGAGTCTCAACCCCGTAGTGTCATTGTTACTTGGGGGGTCATATCTATAGGATGCAAGAGGTAATTTCAACTATTGTTCCACCTAAATAGTGTCAGAAGGTAGTATCTCATACTACAAAATTTAGCTTCTTCACAGTCTGTTCAAGTGTGAACAAAAGAACACCACTGCAACCTCAATCCAAGCACCATCTATCCAACAGAAGCATTTCAAAAAGATTGCAAAAAAGTGTAAATATTCCTTTTGTACATAGACATATCCTGTAGCCAGATTGGTTAAAAAGGTCCAACCCTTCCAACCAAAGGTTCGTGACAACCTTCAACAAGATAAGCAACACAACTTCTCCAACAAGGAAATAAACTCATCAAGATGCAGATTCAACAAACAATTTTCCCTCTCCCATGGGAACTCAACCCAATGGAGAAAATTTATTCCTAATAAGGGAGGATTGATAAAGGTGGATATCGGTGGCCACCTACCTTTTCCAACTGGCTCAAAACAATTTTCTAGCAATTTTGGTAATTTACTATTTTTAGCAGTTTTTAACTTCTGGGGCCATTTTGAGGGAATAAATGAAGGTTTTTCAGGATTGAGCTTCTCAATGATAGTTGAAGTCTCTTATTGATTCCCCAAAATGAATCTCCTTGATGATACGTTTCCAACGAGCTATCGTGCACCCCAAATGAAGATCGTATGCCAAAGTTACGTCGCCAAGAAGTTGATACACCAAACTACCCAAAACGGGGTCCACAAAACTGTTGACTTTTCATCTTCCGAGGTTACGGTTTTTTATTTTCTTTATGATAAAAATCACTTTGGAGCCTCATTGTAAAATAATATTCTTTTGAATGCAAGTAGCAGACACATCTCTTCTCAGAGATAAGTTGTCACCATTCTAGCGAGTCTTTCACTCTGTATTTTTACAATCTTTGTACATTTTTGCTCATTAATATAAACTTGTGTATTACTATATCTTTGTGTTTGTGGTTGCATCTATGATACATTTCTGTTATATTATTGGATATCTGGGATATCTATGTACATTTGTTTATTATATCTCCTCTCTCATTTCGTGTTGAAAATAAGCTGGATCATGGTACCTGATTAAACTGAGGTGCATCTTGTCCTATCATCATTTCTACCTACACCCTATATGTATCTAAGTTTCTTTCCTTCATCAGCTCAATTGTCCTATAATATTTATCATCATTACCCACTGAATTGCAAAAATTGCAGTATGAACTCTTGTGTATTGTCTGGTACTTCTGCATCATTGGACAATGATATGGATCATTCCCATTTGTCTTACAAATCTCGAGACTCGCACCATGGTCCTCCTGTTGGAAAAGGGTTTGTTACTCCTTTTTCCATGTACTGCGTGAAAGTTGGACATTATTCTTATGGTGACCTTCTCTCCTACATGTTTTACACCAAATATATTCTCTTTTCTCTTTTCCCTTATTCTGGTTCAGTTGAAATGTGAGGTTCTTCAGATCCTCCTTCAACTCCTCTATTATTGGATCTCTCTTCCAATACTAGTTCTTTTCTAGTTGTAAATATGTCTGCAGAGCCTCTCCCTGAGTTTGTAACTTCTATTTCATTAAGGGGTATTTCAAATGTGGTAATAGTGAGATCACAAATAAGTGCCTATGTTTCATGTTAGTCATTACATACTTCAACTTACCCTTCAACCGTTTGAACCTCTGATTAATCTCCCAAACCGACTCACTTGGTTTCTGCCTGATTTTGATCATTTCATTCATGTATTGATATTCTACGATAGGCTTCTAAAACTCATTTATCATTAGTTTCTTCACATCTGTAATAGTCCTTGTCACTCCTGGTGGACTGTTTACAACTAGGCTCGTATACCAATCTAGTGCACGGTCTCTTAGCGTGATAGATAGCTGCGCAAGTTTTGTATCCTCATCTGTGATCTTCTTTGCTTCCCAGATCTTCTCGCAGATGAATAATTTCTTTTCATATTCCTATGATGCCTCTCCCTAAAATTATGGTAACTTGATGGTGGGATCATATACTACCATATTGAACTGTGTTGAACTACTACCTCCACGTGGTGTAGATACTTGATTGTTACTTCCTAAAATGGATCCTCCAATTGTTGCTCCTTGTTTGGATGTGTTTCATGTTGTCTTTATTCCACTAAAATTCAGTTATCTAAATGGTGGTGTTCTTTATGGTGTACTATTCCCACATGGGGTTATGGGTTCCACACTGATGTTGATATGGATTGGATTTCTGCCTTCTTTTCCTGCCCTTGGACCGCCTGGTTTCCTATCATAAGTTGCGCATAGGATTTCCTCAATATTCTCCACAGATCGGAGATCCTCTACCTCTTCTTCATGACTTTCCAAGCCCTCTCTATCAGCTACACCTCTCTTCTTATTGTTCATCTTATATTGGTAGGGTGCTCCAATGTGCATCTTTCCATTTGTTTCCATTATCTGCTTTATTTGGTCCTCATTGTTAGGATATTTAGACACTTAGGAGTTAGTTAAGATCTACTTGGTCTAATATGTCGTTAGGTAAAAGTGTGTTTCTTTAGTATGCATTAGTATGCATTTGTAGTTAGGAAATCCG
>SNQJ01S0036333.1:12468-39047 GCA_010110895.2 Picea sitchensis
TGATGCCATACGATAGTCGACACTGTTGGCTGACGCGGAGATCGCTTCCTTGGCATAGCCATCCAATGGTGTAGGGATGTGGGTGCGGCATTGTCGGTAGGACCAGTCGCTTGACAACCTCTGCTGAGATGATTTTCTTTTGCCTACCACTATCAATGATGAAGTGCAACGGGGTGCCTTTTACCCACATTTGTGAATGGAAGAGGCGCTCTCCTTCTTCTAGCTCGTCTAGTCCACTAGGATGGAGCTTGGTGGTAGAAACGATGGCACTGGGTTCCATGTCAACGATCCATCTTCCCCTTTCTGGTTCTGACTCAGAGACAAAACTCGCATCTGAATCATAGGCTTTCACTTCGGTCACCAGTGACTACTTTGAGTGGCAGTCAACATTGTTATGCCAAGGGCTCTTATGGAAGTTGCACCACTTCTTGATATCTTTCTTTCTCTTTTTGTTGTCCTTCTTTTCTTGTGTCTTGGACTAGTTTTCCTGATACTATCCACCTTTTCTATGTCCTTTAAACTGTGGGTTGGGGCCGTCCTTTCCTAGATTTTTTTGTGAGGGGTTCCCAAGCCCAAATTTTCGTGTCTTTTGTTTGATCTTCTGCTCGATTTTGATGACATATCGGTAGGTCATGCCCAAGGATGAAGAGCATCGTGATACTTGAGCACCATATGTCGCTCTGAATATTTGATACCCATCTTGGTGCACAAGGTATGGGAGATATTTTTGAAATCTGGCATTGCTTAGTCTCTTTCTTGTCGCAGTGTGGTCCATTTGGTATACAAGTCGTCATAACTTCTGACAGGGTATTATTGTTCCTTAATAACATCCATGAAGGATTCTTAGGTTGTCGTGACTGTAAATAATGAGGGTTCCTTTGTTTCCTTTTTCTCACATGAAGTTTCCCACCAATCTTTGACATGGGAAACGACTTTGAGGAGTGAAAAAGTAATATTTTCTCTATTCGAAAAGTTATGGATAGAAAAATACCCTTCTATTAGATTCAACCACTTGTCTACAACATCCGTGTCTATCTGACCTTTAAATATTGGAATATCGAAGTTTATTTGTACCTTGAACGGGGTGGTGCCTCCACTCGAAGAAGATGTGTCGCATGTTAGTAGCCACCTAAGGATTTGTGCGAAACTATCCATCATCTCATTCCTCTATTACGTGAGGGATTACTCAATAAACAGTTTGAAAGGATCTACTGTCCCATCATATTTCTTTTCTCCTGCCATGGGGGACATGCATTAAGACGACAAGGAGAAAATTTCTCTGATACCACTGATCCAGATTTTATGAGAAGAACGAAATGACTACAGATTATTTACAGGTTCTTAACACAAAATAACAGAGATACAGTAAAACTGGTTTTCTATTCAATAAGGAAATAAGCTAAAACTGTAAAATGTAGTGGAAACAAGCTTGTTGGAATGGTGGTGGCTTATCTCTGAGAAGAGATGTGACAGTTGCGGTAATTCACAAGAAGATGATTACAATGAGGCTCTGAAGGCCTTTTTACAATAAACACAAATTCCAAAAACCCTAGACATCCAAAAACCTAACCCTAGGAGATGAACCGCCAAAAGTCATGTGGAACCCGTTTGGGTAAGTTAGTATATCAACTTCCCGGGGTCGTAACTTTTGCATATGATCTCTGTTTTAGGCGTATGATAGATCATTGGAAAGGTATTGTTGAGGAGATTCATTTTATGTAAAATATATAAGGAAATTCTATATTTCAAACCCTTTTTCCTAAAAAAAAAAAATCATTTATGGCCTCAAAGCAGCTCCGGAAGTGAAAACTGATAAAAATAGTAATCTACCAAAATTTCTAGAAACCTATTTTGAGCCAGTTGGAAAAGGTGAGTGGCCACTGATATCCACCTGGATCAGGTAGCCACCCACATATTCGACTGGCTCAAATTAAAGTGCCCATTTTGGTGTTTTTTTTACATTTTTTTGGGTCCCAAACTTCCAGGGTCGTTTTGAGACCCTAAATGACGTTTTTTGGGCTCGAGAGCACCTACCATGTAGCGAAAGGCAGACGCTATTCCAAATAGAATGTGCACTCCTAGGATATACCTTTCCAACTATGTATCAAGCACCCCAAATAGAGATCCTATGCAAAATTTAAACCCTCGGGAAGTTGAAGTATCAACTGCCCCCATCAAAGCCCACAAGTTGTTAAGTACCAAAGACCTAAATACAAAATACCACAATAGTACCAAACATATATGAACAAAATCACCACAGAAGATATATGGAACAATATAGAAAACCACCGGTTTATTATAAGAAAACCCTTGAGGTAGGACAACACCATATAATGGATCATATTATGGAAGGGATCCTCTCTTGTTCACTTGTTGCTTTGAGGGGGATTCCTCCTATTGAGATACCACTCCAAATAAAACAATTATCTTCATATCTCATTACATTTCATGAACCCATTTATATAGTGAAACCAATCACCTAAGAACATTCTAGAGAAGGAACCTTCTAGAAGCATAAGTCCTCTTACATTTATTATGTCTTACTAACTACCATAATGGGCCTTATTTAATACTATAGTGGACCTAGTCCACCTTATGTTGAATGGAATCCACTATGGGCCCTATAGGCCCTCCACTAAATCTCCATCTACCTAGCATTCCATCCCCCTTATGAAAGCGTTGTCCTCAATGCTTGGTGTACAACCATATACTGAGGTCCCATGGATAAGTGTGGACCATAGTGTTGAAGTAGACTAGAGAACCAAGGTCCAATTGGAAATGAAAGCTACCATGTTGAAGTAGTCCAATCGCCATTGTAAACCAGGGTCCCATGTCCAATTTCTCATGTAAACTCCACACGGAAGATATAGGCACCCAATAACCAACTTAAAATGATGCTCTAAATACTGGCACATATCATGTGGATCCAAATCCAAATATCCATCCACATTGTGGGAAAGGTCAAAGATGAATCTAGAAGGAAAAATACCATTGTAGAATATGTCGGTTGGACACTGGTAATCATAACTAGATCCTTATTTGTCACATTGATGTTCTCTATAGAAGGTGGAGTAGAGTCATCAAATAAAATATGAAAGTGGTTGTCATCCAAAAAATGAAAATTATCCATATACCAATCATCACAATCGGCCTCAAAATCATACCAATCATATACTTCTTGATTATATTCATCCCTGAGATCTTCCATAATATATCTCTCTTTCATGCAATCCAAGGTCTTTTGAATATTGTGACAACTATCCATAATAATTTGTTCCCCTCGTGAAAATGTTGCTTGATGGCTTTAATCTTCTGTAGAATGTCCATGAGGAGTTGAGATCCAATATCTATTGGAAACACAACATATAATATATCAAAAGAAATATCTTAAAATGATTTATCCAATGATATTGATCTAATAGAAATTTGAACACCCTCTGAAAAGTTATGATCTCTGTAGTCCCGTTGTCGTCACGAAAACCCCCCAAAAATGTTTGAATTTAAATCAGTGATATATTTACTGTCAGATGTCTAATTTGGGTGATGGTTTTTTTGAAATCAACTATTTTTGAAAGAGAAACTTAGATAAGTAATTTTTTTAGCAATTTCAGCCTCCAGGTGCTACAAAAATAAAAAAATCGCGTCGTCGTCTGCGGAAAAAACCTCGAAAATTTGCAAATTTTAAAATGTCTATATCTTGACTTCCCCGACTCTATTTTGGACAAAAAAAAATTAATTGGGTGTTTTTATTAGAGGAACTCATATATAAAACCTGTTTCTACAAATTTGCACAAAAATATACATAAATTTTCCAGAATGTTGTGGCCCTCTTTTTATTCTCTGAAAAAAAATCTACAAAAATAAAAAAGCAATTTGCCCACACTTCTTTCAAAGGAAAGTGCTCTTCTACCACTTGTTAAGTACCAAATACTTGAATACAAAATACCAAAATAGTACCAAATATATATAAATACAATCACCACACAAGATATATGGAACAATATAGAAAACCACCACTTTATTATAAGAAAACCTTTGAGGTAGGACAACACCATACAATGGATCCTATTATGGAAGGAAGAGGAGGGTCCTCTCCTATTCACTTATCTCTTCGAGGGGGTTTCCTCCTATTGAGATACCACTCCAAATACAATAATTCTCTTCATATCTCATTAGATTGCATGAACCCCTTTATATAGTGCAACCAACCACCTAAGAACATTCTAGAGGAAGAACCTTATAGAAACATAAGTCATCTTACATTTATTATATCTAACTAACTACCATAATGGGCCTTATTTAATACTATAGTGGACCTAGTCCACCTTACATTGAATGGCCTACATTATGGGCCCTCTGGGCCCCCCACTACCTCTCCAGCTACCTAACAAAAACCTTTTGGTGTTTCATCTCCTAGTGTTAAGGTTTTGGTTATTTATGGTTTCCTCATTTATGTTTTATGTTAAAAAATACTTTGGAGCCTCATTGTACTCATATTCTTGTGAATGAGCGTCATTGTCACATCTCTTCTCAGAGATAAACTTCCACCATTTGAGCAAGTTTTTTTTAGTATACATTTTTGCAGTTTCAACTGGTTTTATTTATTAACAAAAGTCATTTTTTATTGTATCTTTGTGTGTTTCTTTACTATACATATGTATTTCATTTTGTTCCATTTATAAATCCAGATCATTTTCGGGTGGAATGCATCCTGGACTGAAAATTCAAAGTGCTCCAAAAAAAATCCATAGGGATAGTAAAGGTTCAATGGACCTGTTACGGTCCTGAAGATGCAACATGGGAGCATGAAGAAATCACGAGGGAGGAAAACCCACAATTTTTTTCCAATTTTGAAGAAAATAAAATCTTAAAACACAAGACTCCATTTTGGGGCATCTAGTTATCGGAACCACATTTCTGAAATTCTTGGTTTCCTACATTGATATCCCTAATAAAATAATGGTGCAGCCCAATGGGCTGAAGGCGGTTAAGGGGGCACATTCTTTTGGTCATCAGGTTGAGAAGAATGAGATATTATGGTTGGATGTTGTTGGAGGGTAAAGATTACATAATTTTCTTTATTTTCTAAGTATTGTGATGTAAATTTATATATGTATTTTAGCATGGTGTGGTGAATCAAGGATGATTCACAATTGTATGGGAGGGGGAATGTAACATCCCCACTATAATCCCCATTTTAATTAATGGATAATGTAGATATAAATGTGGCTATGGATAAGTAATGTAATATGAGAAATGTATCTTCGGAATTGTAACCAAATGTAATTTAATACAAGATGGTGGTATATGGAAAGATATGGGGGATGAATAATCCACAAGAGAGGGGAATACCTAGAGAGTGTTCAAGAGGGGTCCAAAGGGAAATAATTTATGGGTATTAATGAAAACCCACATTTATGAATTTTATTATATTTGGGAAAACTTCTATTGTTGGTTGAGTACATGAGAGCCCAATCATTGAATACCTGTCATAGGGTGGGTGTCAGATTCACATCCCATAGTTATTAGACAACATGGGGCTAAAGTACAATCAACATTGGGTAGAGTGAGGAGTCAATTGTCTTGGAAAAAGAGAGGAAATTTGTATGGGTAGTAAAAACAAATTTTTACATGAACAACAAGAGACAACATGGGAGAGAAGATTGGGAGTTGGAACAACAAGGATGGGAGAATTCTAGAGCATGATGGAGCATTTTGGAGCATATCCTGGAGATGGAAATTGAAGAGCTAGGTTGTCTGGCCTGAAGAGTGAACTCTTGGGTGAGTTGCACTAGAAAAACAAACAATTGTTGTTGTTTTTGGTGGTCTTTTTCCTGACAGTGAATTCCCTTGAGTTCCCAGCAGAGAGATTCCTATCTATCTAAGCTAGAGAGACCCTCATAAATGAATGGTACACCCAATGGACTAAGAGAAGTGAAGGGGTACATTCTTTGGGTTGGGAAGGTCAAGAGGAAGAGAGATGGGGGAATTTCTAGATAGATGTGGGAGAAAACTAGTGGGTTGTCTGATATTGAGTCATGGGAGACTATGAGGGGCACCCTTCTTTTGTGGATTCCAAGCCCCAGCTCGGGGGTGACTTGTTGTTGACATTTGGAGCAAAAATTCTATGGTTGGGTGTAACTTCCTTCCCAAGCAACTGGTTTCACAAACTCTCTTTTAAATATAAGTGCTTATATATTTTGCCAAAGTATTTATGAATTCATGGATGTGCATTTACTCTGTGAATGAGAATGGTTTTATATGTTGTTATAGATTTTTTTATCAGTTGTATTCATGCTCATTTAGAGTGTTGTAGTTGTATTTAATTATGGGTATTATAATTTATTTGAATATGTGTTTAAATCGTAGTTGGTAAGCTGCAGGAATTAACTAAAAAATGAAAAAAATTGTTTTTATGTGTATTTCCACGTAGTAATGTTCTCTTGTTGAGTTGGGGAACGTTACATCAAAAAACTAAAAATTATCAAGTATTTATGCTATAATACTGGTATGATTTTTAACATTGAGAAAATGAAGTTTATGATAATTAAATCCAAAAATATTACTTATGCTAATTTGGAGGAAGTGACTTCATACAATTATCTCATAATCGATCTTCATCACAAGCTTAACCGGAACTATATCATTGACAAAAGGATAAATTGAGGATGAAAATATTATCATGGACTTGAAAATAGTAATAAATCAATAGAGATTTGTCTATGGGATAAAAATAAACTCCTCTTTGAGACTCTCTCCCTTCCTATTATCTTATACAATTGTGAATTTTTTTGCTGCAACATATCTAGAGAATCATGGAGAAAGATATAATCTCAGAATTTAAGGTAATACATCTTATCCTATCCTCCTCATGAAAGTGAGACCTTTCCCCTCTTGTGAGCATGTCTATGACTAGATATCTAATGTACAATAATAATATAAACAATATGGAAGACAAGAGGCTTCCTAATATTGATTCAAACTCCATTCAAAACCACCCACAACTCAAGCAGGTTTGGCATAAAGATGCCAATTCATGGCTAAATATGCAATGTACCTAGGGGAATAATATGGGGTACCTAGGGAGGTACCCAAGAGGAATAATAATAGATAAGTATTATTATTTACACATGCCACTTTTAATAAATAAGGCCTAGTGTGAATGCAATAAATGTAACGGGACTTACTAGAAGGTTTTCCTTCCAAGAGCTTCCTCCTATAGAATGTTCTTAGGTGGTTGGTAGCATGATATAAAGGGGTTCAAACAATGTAATGGGGAAGTCAATAAGTATTTTATTTGGAGTGGTAACTCATTCGGAGGTTTCCCCCTCGAAGTGGGAAGTGACCAAGAGTGGATCCTTTTTGTAATAGGATTTATTGTATGGTGTTCTTCTACCCTAAGGGTTTCATAATAATAAAGTGAGATTTGTTCTATATTGTTCTCTAAATATATTGTGTTTTTTTTTGTATTTAGGTCTTTGGTATATAACAATACTTATCTACTATTATTCCTCTTGGGTACCTCCCTAGGTACCCATGTTATTCCCCTAGCGACATTACAAAATCATTGGGGAATCAAGGAAGAGGTCAATTTACATAATAACAATAATATTAAATATATTATTACATGTATATTTAAGGAGAGATTGTAGTAGGATAAAGAATTAGAGGATAAAATAAAATTAAGATACTATAAGGAGGTGATCAAACCTAATTTAGAAGATCAAAAGTATCTTTCTTTTTTGACTAGTATAAAAAAATAAATCAACATTGTCAAATTAAGATGATATAAGGAGGTGATCAACCCTAATTTATAAGATCAAAAGTATCTTTATGTTTTTACTAGTATAAAGAATTGCAAAAATAAGAACAAACTCGCATGAGCTCCATAGTGTAACAGGTTGTTGGAGAATTCCTAAAATGTCACAGGTTGAAAGAATTTGTAATCTTTGTGACACTAAGAGGGTTAAAGATGAAAAGATGTCATGTATATATCCACATTAAATCATAATTTCAAAATATTTGTTACATTAAGGACCTTCCTAACCTTTTAACACACCACAAATATGGTGATTTCGATTTAGGAACACTTCTCTTAAAAAAATTTAACACAAAAAAAAATTCTAAAGCAAACCAAGTAATTACTTACATTTCTTAAGCTTGATAAACCAAATTTGGTCTCAATAGACATTAACCATAATCATCATCATATTTCCACTCCTACCAAATCTCTCTCAATCTAAATCCATTAACATGTTTCCTCATATTCACGATTATGATGTAATTACCAATTCCTTCGCACTATTAAAAAAAAATAAAAAATTGTTCGGACTCTCTTCAATTTGGATTTTACAATTTTAATAATAAATAAATGATTGAAGAGAAAATATACTTCTATATAGTATGCAATTTGGAAACCCAAAGACCAAACTTTGAGGAGATCTCCTTTGATGTCTCCTATGCTCCATCACTAATGTGTTTGGTTGGCCACTCTATTTTCTAAGAAGGGGAACTCAAACTCAACTCATTTCAATAATGGGTAAATTGTTCCATTTCCTATTACCATGGTCCAATTTACCATTTCGTCGGTGGAGTACGGGAAGGGTGGAGCATGATCCTTAATATTTCATTGGATGACAATTCCTTGTTGTCCCTATAATAATTTAGAACAAGATATTTATAGTTTGAAAAATTAAGGTAATATCCTCCTACTAGGAGACTTTAATGCTAGGACTGGAACTAAACAAGATACTCTTTTAAGCACTTATTCCAACCATAATCCTTTATGGCTAGATGAGGACCTTGTTTTATCTAATGGCTAAAAAATAAGATTTGAAGACCTAATTGAAATTTTGTTTTGTACTAAGTTGGCCAAGCTCTGTAGCTCTCAAGACCTAATAATTTGTAATGAAGTGACCAAAATCCAACTAGATGACTTGTATTCATGGGGTAGGTAGAAGTGTCGTAGATTATGTGATAGTTGATATCCTCATTTCCAACCAAATAGAAACTTTTGACCTTTTAAATGGCCATGAACCTGACTCTTATCATAAACCTTTAACCCTAAATCTAAACTTTGCCATGCACATGAGTGCCATTGAAGAGAATTTTGATAATCAAAGGTAATTGCACTTTGAAAAAAGTAAATTTGACCTTTTCTTAAAGTATTTAAATAGTAAATTACATCTCCTAACTTATAAGGACAACATTGAATAACTCTATCATAATTTTACAACTACCATTTCCACTTCTATTAACAAGTTCTCTTTCGAGGTGTCCTCTAAAAGAATAATAGAACGACCAACCCTTGGTATGATAAAGAATGTAAAATTTCTAGGAAATCCATTAGGGATGCTTCTAATGAGTCCTTAAAACTCGATAAGATCAATACATATAAATCCCTAATTAAAAGGGAAAAAAAGTACTATATCAATAAAAGGCAAGAGAAGCTTTCACAACTATCTAAGCTAGATCCGAAGAAGTTTTGGAGTCAAATTCTAAACCGCAATACTAAAGAAAATAATATGATTCCCTTAAGGGACTAGAATTCCTACCTTAAAAGAATTTACGATTTCCCTAATGCCATGGACACCATTCATATTGCCCCTACACATGATGAATTTTTTCTTTAGATGACATAGAGTTCGAGGTTAAGCAACTTGCAAATGGGAAAGCTAAAGACATTGAAGGCTACCAAGCTTAAATTTTTAAAATCGGAGGGCCTATCCTTATCCCTCACATACACAAGCTCTTCAATTTAGAAGTCAAGCAGGGATTCCCTAAACCCTGGATGCAAAGCCTCATTCTTCCTATTTTTAAAAATCTAGATAGAAACATTCCCTCTAATTATAGGACCATCATGACTAGCCCCATTTTAGCCAAGTTTTATGGAATTATTTTGGAAAAGAAGATTAGTCTTTGGCTAGAAAGTCATGGTAAAAGAGATGAAGGTCAAGCCAGGTTTAGGAGATAGCATTCAACTGTGGACCGCGAACCATCTTGTTACCTTTAGGATCATTGTAGAGGAGTTCTACAATACTAAAACCAATATTTTTTGTTGTTTTGCTGACTTTGGAAAAGATTTTGACATGGTTCCTAGGAAAAACCATTGGCATAAGTTGGAAAGGATAAAAGTGGCTCTCGAGTTGAGAGTTATTGCAATAAGGATGTATGTGAACATTATTGATAAGTTTGAAAACACTGAGGACTAGTCAAAAGAGATTAACTGCAATATTGGAGTCAAACAAGGTTGTTCCTTGTCCCCTACCCTTTTTGGCATATACATTGACAAGTTAGAAGAATTCTTGAAAAAAACAGGTTGTCTCAGCCCTACTCTCACTGGTATAGTCATCAATCTTCTTCTTTATGCCAATGATATCGTTCTTATCGAAAGAATTCCCTGTGATATTGAAAACCAACTAAGAATCCTCAAGGATTTTTTCTCGAATATGGGTATGACTGTTATTACTGATATTACTAAGCTCATGATTAATAGATCCAATAAGATTGCTTATGATACTTTCGTATATGACAACAACAACTTGGAGGAAGTAACTTCATACAAATATATTGGAATTGATGTTCACCACAAGCTCAATTGGAATTATAGCATTGAGAAAATGATTATTGGGGGATGGAAAGCTTATTATGGGATTGAAAACAATTGTAAATCATCTGATCTTTGGATATGGGATAAGAATAAAATCCTCTTTGAGACTCTCATTACACCTGTTATTCTTTATGGATGTGAATTCGGGGGCTGTAGTATCTCTCGTGAATCCTAAAGAAAGGTAGAGAAAATACAAAAGAATTTTATAACCTATAGTCTCAAAATTAAAGGAAATACGCCCTATCCCATCCTCCTCTTAGAAACAAGCCTCTCCCCCATTGAGAGCATGGCTATGACTAAATACTTGATGTATAAGAACAAGTTGAAAAAAAAGGAAGACAAGAGGCTTCCTAAAATTGCTTCAAATCGAGTTGTAACTACTATCGACTCAAGTGAGGATGGCATAAAGATGCCTGGTCTTGGCTAAACTATTGGAGAATCATGGAAGACACAATTTTGCAGAATAAAGATACTATTAAAAATATCATCAAATCAAAATTTAAGTAGAAAATGTGGTGTGATAAAGAGTTAGACGAAAAAAGAAAATTAAGGTATTATAAGGATGTAATCAACCCTAATCTAGAAGATCAAAATTATCTATCTCTTTTGACAAATGTAAAGAAAAAAAAACCCTAATCTAGAAGATCAAAATTATCTATCTCTTTTGACAAATGTAAAGACAAAAATAAGCATTGATAAGTTAAGAACAAATTCTCACTAGGTCCATAGTGAAACTGAGCATTGGTCAATTCCTAAAACACCATGGGATGAAAGTGTGTGCCACCTTTGTGACACTAAGAAGGTTGAAGATGAAAAACACTTTCTCTTAGATTGCCCAGCCTATACCCAAATTAGATCTCATTCTCAAATATTTGTCACAATACCAACCGTCCTAACCTCTTAACTCAACAAAATTATGGTGATCTTGGAATAGCTTCTCTTAATGATTTTCAAGCACATAAACAAAATTCTAAAGAATAACAAAATTTATAGGAACTTTAACATTTTATTACAGCTAAATATTTACTAAAGTGAAGCAATGTTTAAAATTCTCTCATTATTTAAATTTATATATTAATTTTTTCAATTTTTTTATTTTCATATATGAAAATTGCGTGTACATTTTTAAAATATTTCTATCTTTTTATCCACAAGATCAACAAACTATCCGAGCTATTTAAATTTTTTTAATATTTTTATTTTACAATATATCAACGCGTATAGTTTCTATTTATTTTTAAAATAAGTAAAATGTATCTTCCTCTTATTCCTGTCATACAAATGCCACATGCCACCGTTGTTGAAAAGTTAATATTTACATAATGTTCCCATCCTGAAATTTGTGGATTGTGGGGGTGTGACATGACGGAAGAATATTATTGTAAAAATGACGGTCCAATTTATTATTGTAAAAATGACGGTCAATGTTAGTATAATGTTAATATTTACATAATGTGTGGATTGTGGGGGTGTGACATGACGGAAGAATATTATTGTAAAAATGACGGTCAATGTTAGTATAAAGTTTGCTGGATTCGTATACAGTTTTTTATAAATTTTGAAAGAATATAAAATCAATCTTCCACATAATTTATATATAAAATATTATTATTTATTTAAATCATGTTTTCCACGAAAAGTTGAATTGAATACAATCGCAGACACATAAATTTCTACAAATAAAAGATAATAAAGTTGCTTATATATATTTTTTAATATTTTAATATAATATATTTTTTTACTTTTATTCAAATTATTATTTTTAATTAATTTGGTCGTGATTCATGTTAAAAGGCACAAAATTTGGTCGTGAGTCGCGTAAAAAGCCTCACTCACAAAGGCACAAAATTTAAAATTTGAATTGAATACAAACGCAGACACATAAATTTCTACAAACTTTTATTGAAATTATTTTTTTTAATTTATTTGGTCGTGAGTCGCGTAAAAAGCCTCACTCACCTAGCACAAAATTTAAAAAAATTTCGGGGTCATCTATGATCATGCGCCGCAGTAAGGACAGGTAAGGACAGGTTGTAGGGTCATGTATGATCATGCGCCGCAGTAAGGCGAATTTCTTCATGATAATGTCGGGTCCCATCGATTATTCTCAAAAGCACATTGAACGATATGTTGACATGGATGTGGAAGATCGTGATAGAGATTTTTTCTTGATGAGAAAAGATGTTGCAAGCATTTATAACCTCTTGATGAAGGGAAAATATCAACTTGACAAGAAAGATGAAATGAGTGTTAACCTCTGGTATAAAAAATGACTAGATGATTTTTTCTTTTTTCAGAAGCCTGATGGTCAAAATGTTCCTTTTATAATTGGCATTCAAACTAGATGGATGTGAAAGAGAATGGTCAAACTATCTCATGATTGTTTAATATGAGTGGATTTAACTTTCAGTACCAATAAATATGTGGTAAGGTGAATTTGAATTATTCATTAATAAATGATTGTTTGGGTTGTGATTCATTGTGATTGATAGCTTAAAATTTGACTTGTGTTTTAATGAATATCACAGTATCAATTGTACGCACTTGTGGTCTTTGACGAACAGCAGAGTGGGGTACCAATTGCATGGGTTGTGAAATCCCGAAATATATCATTGGATACTGCGACATGGTTGAAGCCGCTAATGGACAAGTGTTATCAATTTCGATCTGATTGGAAATTCAATACATTCATGGTCGATGATGCATTGACAAAAATCAATGCTTTGAAGTAAATTTCATTTTATTTTTTTGTGACTTTTATTTATTTTGTAAGATTATCTCACATAGATGCATTGAATCCTATAAGAGGGCCACGGAGTGTCAAGTGATATTGTGTATTTGGCATGTATGGAGGCAATGGAAAAAATTATTTATAGGTTGGACTCTACTTTAGAGAAAGCAAATATCATGCTCAACAAGTTAATTTATATTATGGACTCTTTCCCCAATGTTGAATTAGTGGTCGAGCATGTATATAATTTTTTAACTGATTTTGCAAATGAGAAAAAAATATTGGATTATTTTCATAGCACTTGGGTTGTGGGTAATAATCTTTGTAAGTTAACATACTATACTTTATTGTTTTTTTTTCCCTCTTCCATAAATATTCTCTTTTCACTAACTTACTTCTTTCAATTAGGGATGTGGGTTAAAGGTTGTCGTGATTTTGCTATGCAAATCAAGAGACGAATAATTTTGTAGACTAACACCATAGCTTAATGAAGTTCAATTTTTTGTTCAGTCAAAGAAAGAAATGTTCTCGTAGAATGGATTGGTTTCTATATATGTTGTTGATACATGTAGAGTCATTTTATATATTCAAAGACATTTTGAAAGAAGAAGGATATTTGAATAACCACAAGAAGGAGAATTTGTTTGAATCCTCAATGGAGAAAGCTAGAACCATTCCAGAGGATTATTGTTGGCCCCATGAAAGCATATCCCATGCATACTAGGTGAGGAGTCAAACCAATCACGAGAAAAAATACCTTGTGACTTGGTATCACAATAATTTTATGGTGTCTGAATGTCCATGGTCTATTCATGGAAACACCTTCAAGCATACCATAAAGGTGGAGTGTTTGTACTTCCTTTCGAAGGGTTTGGAGCCATCATTGGATCAGAATGTAAAGCCAAATATATTTGATTCTGCAACACCTGATGCATTCAACTATTCTCCCAAGATAATTATGGAGATATCAATGATTGATGCAAATGTTAACACGACTCATGTGGCCATTGGAATTGTTGATCAAGATGATGAGGCACTTCGATTAGCTAGGGAGGAAATTTTGGGATACCTAGATGTGCTTCGAAATAGTCCTCTCGCTACTTTAATCAACACCTGAGAGATGGTGGACCTAATTCAAAGGATGTTGGATGAGCCCAATAATCGACACATGTTGGATTTTAATTTCACAATTGGGTTGAGTGCTTTTGAGTCATCTCTCAAGCAAAAGAAGAGTTTCCTAAACCCTATAAATAAAATGAGAAGAATCAAAAGAAATAGAGTTTTAGAAATTGATTTACATGTCCATTCCTATGAATATGAAACATTTCATCTTGAATCTGGCAATAGAGATGGATGTCCTCACTCAAATAATGCATCTTTTGTTGTCCCTGGTAAGTTATATTGAGTGAGAAGATTTATTTTGTTTAGGAAATTTTGTGTACCCATCCTCATTTATGACTTGTAGTGTTATGATCTTTATAGATGTGTAACATTTCACAATTGTGGCTTCAACTCGAGAATGTAGACAGATGCAATTCCATTCTAGTTCTCCTACTATGCTAGGTGTATTTGATGTAAACAAAGTTTGGATACATGTAATGTAATTTATTTTGATGCTATTATGGAATCTGACCAAAATTGCATCATTATATTCTAGATGGACAAGCTTCTCCCATTGATGTTCCTCCTCTAGAACATGTTGGGCCAATTGAAAACTCTTCAGTTGTTAATGCCAAACATTTGTCAGATAGGATGTGTTCATATCTTTGTAATATTGGTTGTCATAGATTTGTTCTCAATTTTATTTTTATTATTATATCGGATGTTGTTAACCCAATGTAATGATGTTGACTATATATCTTCTAGGTAATTGTAGAAGGAACATACCTTTTGGTGTTGAGTTTTGAAGAAAAGGATTTGTGACGCAACACCCCTACCTCAGCAGGTTCTGCCTGACCTCCCAGTCTAAGGATCGTTTTTAATCTCCCCTTTGAGTCTAATTGACTCTTTGACTCCCCACAGGAATCCTCAACACACAAGTGTTTCCACAGGTCCTTTTCAAAAGTTATGCCTATGCGAAAAAGCACTAAGCACCAACTCTTACCCACATGACCAATTGATGTGACCAAGGCCTTCGCCCGAAAAGGTATTTCAGGTTTCGTGACTTCCCAAAACTCTAATGTGAGATTCCTCTGACTCCTTCAATCCCCAAAACCCCAAAAATGCTAATGGGTTCTTAACTACTCCCTTGACTTCATTTGATGTGACCCTTGATTACAACCTGGGGCGAAATATTTCGGCACCTCGAGATTTTGTGTATCGACGATTTGCAATACAACAACTCCCTTCGCCCGATAGCCAAAACCACGATACCTTCCCTCCACAAATCAATGGCTCTGAGCTTCCGCGATCTAACGGTCTTGATTCTACCGGGACTTCGTGAATTAGGAGTTCACAACTCTCGACTCCAAGTCACAAAATTTTCCACGCTCCGAATTCTGAAATGGAAAAATTCAAGCCTGAGATCAACGACTCTTTTTCATCCAGATCTGATGGCCACTACTCTTCCTGAGATTATGAGTGCTAAAAGACACTCAGGCTTAACCCTTCTATTGATCTATAAAATCCAACGGTCCACGAAACTTCAGTGATTCTCCCTTTGAGAATTTCATCCGTTCGTTCAGACTTCTCAAAGAATTCTACCAAAAGACTTGGCGTCTTTTCCTCTTGAACTTAACTTTCCTCGAGGCAACTCCAGACCTTGTCCTCCCTTTGAACTCCTTCTAAGTCTCTATCCTTCCTGAGCTTTGTTCCACTGCAAACTCAAGGCCTCAAAAGGGTTCCTGCATGCACTCCTTGTGGCATTCACAATGACCTCTGGTTGTCTAAACTTTCAACCCTACACACTCCCTTGCAACATCAGTTCTTCAACTTTTCTCCTTGGTTGGATAAGTATAAGACTACAACCTGGCCTGGGCACACCTTGCACAGCTCTATGCTACTACTGCACTTTTGTTGGTATGAGAACAACGATATCTCTCCTGAGCTTTCTCTGAGGTAAAACTCAAAACCTGTCAACGCACTCTTTACGGACCTTCACTGCACTCCTTGTAGGAACTCTCAGGACGAGAAGCAATTGAAACTCATACTTCATCTCTCTCAGACTTCATAAATTCAACATGAAATCATATATACACACAACATTGAAACAAATGCATAACAAAGCATATAAGCAAACTATAAACATACCACTAAAAGATGCAAATAGTAATCACCACAATACCATGAATTTGGATCAAAGATTTCTTATATTAATCCAAGTACATATGTACATGGGTTCTATATCAACAAATATATACTTATACCATCTTCTACAGTCTTTGTTCTTCTATTCTCTTGCTCTACAACTCTTACAATTTTCAATGAAAATAATCCCACAATACAATAAATACGAGAGAGCTTTCTAGAGTTTTCCCTCTTACAGCTCTAACTATCTAATCGAAATTAAAGTCTACAACTACCTTACATTGATTAAATTAAATGCTTATGGTCGGTAGATGAGATCTATTGATCCAGATTATTTTTGACACGAAATGAGAGTGGAGATATAACAAAGGAATGCACATAGATATCGCAGATATTCAATAATATAACATAAATGTATCAGAGATGCAACCATAAACACAGATATACAGTAATACACTATTTCTATTAATGAAAGAAATGTACAGAGACTGTAAAAATACAGAGTGAAAGACTCGCTAGAATGGTGGCAGCTTATCTCTGAGAAGAGATGTGATGGCTACTCGCATTCGCAAGAAGATCATTACAATGAAGCTCTGAAGGCCTTTTTACAATAAGCAGGAATTCTAAAAAACCTATACATCCAAAAACCTAACCCTAAGATGAAGCGCCAAAAGCCATGTGGGCCCGGTTTGGGTAAGTGAGTACATCAACTTCTCGAGGTCATAACTTTTGCATACAATCTTTGTTTTAGGCGTGTGATAGCTCGTTGGAAAGGTATCATCGAGAAGATTTATTTTGGGGGATCAATGGTGCCTTTGGATATCATTGAAAACCTTGATATTGAAAAACCTTCATTTGGGCCCTCAAAATGGCCCCAGAAGTTAAAACCTGCTAAAAATAGTAAATTGCCAAAATTGTTAGAAATTTTTTTTGAGCAAGTTGGAAAAGGTGAGTGGCCACCGATATCCACCTAGATCAATCCTTCCTCCTTAAGAAGCAATGGTATCCATTGCATTGAGTTCCCGGGGGAGAGGGAAAAGCATTTGTTTGATCTGCATCTTGGTGAGCTGCTTGTATTGCTGGAGACGTCCCGTTACTTAGTTTGTGGAAATCTGTCATGAACCTGTTGAAGCTGACGCTATTCAACAAGTAGAGATACATGAGAGGAAGGTGTGCAGAAGGAATATTGGTGCTTTACTGCAACCTTGTCGACCTACTTCTGTTGGATAGAAGGTGCAGGGGGCGAGGCTGTAGTGGTTGCAGTGTCTTTATGTTCCCCTTTTGAACATATGGTGAAGAAGCTGAATTTTGCAGTATGAGATACTACCTTGTGACACCTTTTAGGTGGAACAATAGTTAGAACTACCTCTGGTATTTTGTAGAGATGATCCCCCAAAGTAGCAATGACACTACGGGGTCGAGACTCATAAATAGCATGGCGTCTCCACATATATGGTTGGACCAAGAGAACATCTAGTCGGGCAACATCACATAATACCTCATCCTTGAAGGGTTGGATGTTGTATGACAATCAATACTATTGGCTAACATGGAGATCTCGTCCTTGTTGAAGCCACCCAATGTTGTATGGTTGTGGGTGTGGTGTTGTCGACAATCCCAACCGTTTGATGACCTCTGCTGAGATGAGGTTTTTTTGGCTTCCACTGTCAAAAATAAAATGCAGAGAGGTCCCCTTCACCCACATCTGTGAATGAAAAAGGCGCTCCCCCTCTTCGGGATCTTTTGGTTCTTCTGGTTGAATTGTTGTGGTTGCGACAATAGCAGTGGGGTCTGTGTCAATGATATGTCCTTTACTAGTATTTTCATAATTGGATTCAGAATCAGGGTTCAACTCCTTGTCTTTGATCTTGGCTACCAATGATTGTTTTGAGCAACATTCATCGGTGTTGTGCCAGGGGATTTTGTGGAAATCGCACCATTTTTCAGTGTCCTTCTTTGTCTTCTCGTGACCCTTCTTTTCCTGTGTCTTGGACTGGTTTTCGAGAGACTGTTTGTTAGGGATGTCTTAGTCATACTTTGGTTGTTGCGGATTTACAGATATGAAATCCCGTTTGTTCTGGTGCTTAAATTTCTTCTCGATTTTAACAACATATCGATAAGCAACACCGAGTGATGAGATATCCAAAAAATCTATTTTAGTCTAGATGTATGTGTGTAGAGCCCCCCAGTATTTTAGAACCAAATGTCACTCAAAGTCTTTGATACCCATCTTGGTTCGCAAGGTATGGAAGGAATTTGTGAACTCCATAACTTCTTGGTCCCTCTCTTGCCGCAGTGTGGTCCATCTCATGTATGGGTCCTCATAGTTTCCAACAGGGTAATATTGTTCCTTTACCACATCAAAAAAAAAATCCCAAGTGGGATCAACCCCATATATTTCAGACTCCTCTGTGGAACTCTTCTCCCAATAAGTTTCCCACCAATGTTTAACACGGGGGAGATATTTAAGGAGTGCGAAAGTGATCTTTTCTTTGTCGGAAAATTTGTGAACAGAGAAATAACCTTCTAGCATATTTAACCATTTGTCTAGGGCTCTGCATCTATTTGTCCTTCAAATACAGAAATATCAAAATTAACTTGTACCTTGAAAGGAGAGGTGCCTCCAAAGTGGTCGCTTGATGAAAATGCCCATGTTGCTATCGGTAGGCATTGAAGGATGTGGGAAAAATTCTCCATCATTTCATCCCTCTGTCACGTGAGAGCTTGCTCAAGCAACAGACTGATAGGATCGTCTGCTTCGTCATTTTTATTTTCTTCTGCCATTGAGGATTTCTTGGGTGTGTGAGAGCTATTTTCCTCAAGAGAGACAAGCTCAAGACCCAACTTTATATACTCGAACCTTGTCGGGGACATGCACTGAAAAAAAACAATCAAGAGCAGCCTTCTCTGATACCACTGATCTGGATTATTTTCGACATGAAATGAAAGCGGAGATATAAAAAAGGAATGCACAAAGAGATCGCAGATATTCAATAATATAATAGAAATGTATTAGAGATGCAACCATAAACACATATATACAGTAATACATGATTTATTTTAATGAAAGAAATGTACAGAGACTGTAAACATATAAAGTGAAAGACTCGCTAGAATGGTGCCAAGTTATCTCTGAGAAGAAATGTGATGGCTACTCGCATTCGCAAGAAGATCATTACAATGAGGCTCTGAAGGCCTTTTTACAATAAGCAGGAATGCCAAAAACCCTAGACATCCAAAAACCTAACCCTAGGAGATGAAGTGCCAAAAGTCATGTCGGCCCCGTTTGGGTAAGTGAGTACATCAACTTCCCGGGGTTGTAGCTTTTGCATACGATCTTCGTTTTAGGCATGTGATAGCTCATTTGAAAGGTATCATCGAGGAGATTTATTTTGGGGACTCAATGATTCCTTTGGATATCTTTAATAACCTCAATCTCAAAAAACCTTCATTTGGGCCCTCAAAATGGCCCCAGAAGTTAAAACCTGCTAAAAACAGTAAATTGCCAAAATTGTCAGAAAATTGTTTTGAGCCAGTTGGAAAAGGTGGATGGCCATCGATATCCACCTAGATCATATATGCTAAATATATGCATTACAATCTCAAAACATTTAAGGGAAATTATGCCCCCCCAACTATTACATTAATGTTCCTCTTTCCAAATTCAAAATGTTCTCAAAGTGTGCATTGGTGCATTTCCAGCTGTCTTTTGCTCTTACACTTGCTTTGCTGGCTTGCTTATAATGCTCCTGCATCATACTCCTCTGGATGAAAAATTTCATGAACTCCTATTCATGAGCTCTTGCACTGTCTGTCCATGTTTCTGGATCTTCACTTCACCTTCCCAACTAGCATCCTCAATCATGTGTCCTTTCCATTTGATCAAATACTCAAGATATGTCTTCATCCAGGTCTTCTTGCTAACTCTATGATCAATGATCTTTTCCATCTGTGTCTTTTCATCTACAGGCATATGTTTAACCCATTGAACGTCCTTCTGATCCTATGATCCCTCTGTTGTATCTTCTCTGTAAGGATACATATCTGCTACATTGAATATGGGCAATATTCCTACCCCATATGGCAATTCTATTTCATAATCATTGGTCTCAAATTTCCTCAATCTTACATGGTCCGATATTTTTCATCTTTAGCTTATTATATGTTCCCCTTGGGAACCTTTCCTTCCTCAAATGTACTAAAAATAAATCTCCCACTTCGAATTGAAGTTCTCTTATGTGTTGATCTGTTCTGTGCTTGTATTCTTGGTTGGAATTCAAGAACCACTCTTTTATTTTACTGTGAATCTCCTGCATCTCTGCTGCAAAATCTTCTGCTCCAACACTATTGAATTATCTCTTCTGTAAGTCCCTCAACTCATATACTCCTCTTGGATGGATTCCATACATTATCTGGAATGGGCTCTATCTCGTGCTTTTGTTAGGTGAGTCATTATATGCAAATTTTGCTTGCGGCAGAATCTGATCCCACTAGTTGTGATGTTCAACTACTAAACTCCTTAACAAATCTCCCAACCTCCAATTTACTACCTCAGTTTGTCCATACCTCTAAGGATGATATGTTGAGCTAAAAGATAAGTCTGTTCCCAGCTTCTTCAATAGTTTCCTCCATAAATGGCCAACAAATTTGGTATCTCGGTATAAAACAATGCTCTTGGGTAAGTCATGAAGTCTAACAACTTATTTGAAAAACAAATTTGCAACATGTGTTGCATCACTTGTTTTCTGACATGGAATGAAATGTGCCATTTTAGAAAATATGTTGACCACCACGAATATGGAATCAAAACCTCTATGTGTCCTCACCAGACCTAACACAAAATCCATGCTTACCATGTCCCACCACCTCTTTGGTACTGGGAATGATTGATACAACCTTGTATTCTGTCTTTTCCCCTTTGCGTGCTGGAAAATTCTACATTTTTTGACAAATTTATTGGCATCTATCCTCATCCCTGGACAATAATAAAATTTGTTCAGTTACACAAATGTTTTATCATGGCCGAAATGTCCAGCCAATCCCCCACTATGTTTTTCCTTTAGAAGATTATCTCTCATAGAACTCTTCGGGATACAAAACTAATTTCCCTTCAATAACTGTCCATCCTGGAATGGGTATTCAATCCATTGGCTTCTTTCCCTTAGAACAAAATTCTCACATTCTTCATAAGTGTCCTTGAAATCTGAATCATCTCTGTACACATCCTTAAGGTTATCAAAACCTAAGGTCTTCACACAAAACTCTTGTAGAATCAAACATTTCCTTCTCAACGCATAAACAACCTTGTTAGCACTTCTAGAACTGTGCTTTATAACAAAAGTGAAGTTCTACCTAAATTCAACCCACTTCGCGTGTTTCAGGTTCAATATTTCCTGTCAAGTTATGAATTCTAAAGCATGGTTATCGCTATATAAGAAAAACTCTTTCAGAACCAAGTAATTTCTCCATTTCTTCAGTGCCTGTATGATTGCATAAAAATCCTTATCATACATTGAATATTTCATCTTGCTTTCATTCATCTTCTCACTGAAGTATGCAACTGGCATGTTGTCTTGACTTAAGACTACTCCAATCGCGAATCCACTTGAGTCACACCTGACTTGAAATGTTTTACTGAACTCTAGAGAAACCAGAACTGGTTGTTCAGTTATCTTCTCCTTCAACAACTTGAAACTTTTCTTTGCTTCCTCTGTCCAATGAAAATATTTGTGCCTTTTCTTGAATGTGTCCATCATTGATGCACTAATCCCACTAAAATTTATGATGAACTTCCTATAAAATATAGCTAATCCATGGAAGCTTATGACTTCAAAGATATTCGTTGGTGATGGCCAATATCTGATTGCTTTTACTTTCTCAGGATCCATCTTCAACTCATTCGAAGAGATCACAAACCCCAAATAAATGAGTTCTTTCTTCATGAAAGATGACTTCTTCAAATTTATCAACAATTTCTCTTGCTGCAACCTCCTCATCACTAGAGTTAGGTGTCTCAAATGCTCTTCCTTGGTCTTACTAATGATCAATATATCATCAAGATACACAATTACAAACCTCCCAATGAAATCCTTCAAGACTTCGTTCATCAATCTCATAAAGTACTTGGCACATTCATCAAACCAAACGACATGACAAGCCAAAAAGACCCATTGAGAATGAGAGTGAAGGAGAAAATAGAGATATTTGTGGGGTACGGGGAAGGCCAACAACCATGTCCATTCATTTCTCCTTCCTCATCCTTCTCTCCTATTTTTTTTTTCTTTTCATTTAATTTATTTTCTCTCACATTCATTTTTGTCTTATTCGATTTACAATTACATTGATTTACATATCCTTCTTAAAAAAAATTAATTGTTTAATTTCCTTGTAGGTACTAAGTGTTGGAATTATTGATAGTGTGTTTTCATTAATGGCAATGTGAGTCAAACATGTACAATAATCAGAGAAAAAGGAAGATTACCTTGAGTCAGAGGAAGATCACCTAGCGGTTGAAGCAATTTTTGATCGTTGTTGATCACGATAGGATCAACAATCATCCTATGATTCTAAATATCAGGAGAGGTAGCATGTAGAGAATCCATGTACATAAGGAATAATGAATCATAAGGAATTAAGATCTCAAGAGGGTTAGCGACTAAAGATCAATGCATAAAATAATGCACAAACATTTATTAAAATCTCAGGAGAAATAGCGATGAACAGATAACAGTAAAGAAACGTTAATTGAAGCTCAAAAGGGAGAGCGCATTGCAGGAACTCTATTGGAATTGCAATACCCATAGTAAAAATCCAAAATAATTGAGCAGTAATCATGTTCGTTGATGTAGTTTTTGGGACAAATAAAGATTGCCAGATCGAGGGGAAGTTAGAGGTTAGGAAGAATTAAATCCCAACCATCAGGTTAGGACAAATAATCATCAGTCGTAGATCACCGTAAAGAATAGAAGAATCGTGGTCGTCTATTGCATATTTGGGAATGATTTAGAACATGAGATCTAGATTAAATCTAGACCATAGACCAACTACTAAGAGTCATGAACAATCAATCATGGAAATGACGTACGCATGGTCATCCCATCATTGACCACATTGGATAAAATCGACTGAAGGAAATTTGCATGAAGGAAGTTTAGCCAAAGTCGAAGTTTTGAAATAAAGGTAAGTCATCAAATCTAAGTAGCACTTTGAGATCAATGATAGTCATCATATTAGGGTTTCTTAGAAGTAGTCAACTCTGGAACTGACCACTCTGATGAAACAAATCCAAGGCTAGGCCAAAAACTTCTGAATGAGGGCCATTAGATCTGGACATGCATGGTGATTGTTGGATCAGGATAGGCGGGTCCAATTCTGTTCAACTTCGACACTAACCACTTCAGAGAAAAAGGGTTTAGAAAAAATGAGTTCACCCAAAGGCCAGAGCTCCAAAGTCATGAAGTAAGACACATGTCACACACATTGAGATCCAATGTTATTATAGTCCATGTCAGGAAGACCACATCGAAAAGGACACGTGGTGAATTCAAATGGAGACAAATTTCAAGGTCCAGTTGGAATTTTAGGTATAGGTAAGTCACAAATATAAGTGTCACATGGAAACCACTCGGCCAATTCCACATCAGTAGTGATGTCAACAAGCTACGTCACTCAAAGCGTCGAATGTCAAAGTCATTCGCAACCATTTCTGCCACCAACAAATTCCCAAAGCATCAAATGTCAAAGTCATTCTCGATTGTTGATCAAGCACGGGTAAAGGATGAGGATGGGAGTCATTTACAACCATTAATCCGAGATATAGATCAACGAGTATAAGATATTTCGGAAGTCAACCAAATAGGTTTGGAATACCACCCTTCCAAGATCTGAAATGATGTGTGTAGGATACATGGACAGAAGGGACTCACGCGGTTTATTTTTTTGAGTTTGGAAGAAGATTTATCCATCGTGCAATTTTAAACTTTGAAGCAAATCTTATTTGTCCATCTCAACCTTTGATTAAAGTCATAGTCGTGGAATTAAGCTAGTGGAAGGATATCTTAAGGATTGAATATAGACCATTAATTTGGCTCCAGGAATCATGCTAACCATTGGATCAACTATTGTGAGATGCAATCAATTTGTGAAGTTCAAACTTCAGAAGATTGGATACTTGTAAGGGACAAAATGCCCGAAGGCCGAAGTCCGGAGGACTAGGTTCCAGCTCTTGGTCATGAGTTATGACCACATAAGGTATGATGTGTCAAGAACGACACTTAAATTAATAATCCCATGGTCCGATCTCTTGGGATTGTGAAGTTTATTAAGCAGGGAAGTGTTGATACACACTACAATGGAATTTGCTCTGGAAGAATTAGAAGACTGCAAAGGGCAGAGTCCTAAAACGCCGAAGTTATGAAGAGAATAAGAACCATCCACTCAACTATAGATTAAGTCCCAAACATTTATTTGTTTGAAACCTCATATTTATTCACCCTCGGTCACAGTTCAAGGTCATATGTAAAGTGGCGATAAGATAAATGGTCAACTGGGTTAACACTTGGTCATGATATATGGTCACTTGGTGAAATGAAGTGTTTGCGGGCTAAAACATAAAACAAGCCTTGCAACATATCTATCTAGCTATTGGTCACAATAGTTTGGTCATATGAAAAATGAAGGGGAGTCACAAGCTAGCACCAGTCCATTCCAGGTATAGGAAAATGCACCAGATAATAAAAGTGTGGGACCGAAATAATGAAGTCAATCCATGCATGTGATCGACTCTTTAAAAGTTTGATCAACATATATATGATGGCGAATTATCCCTTTCACGATATTGTATGAATAATTATAGAGGAAGCACAAATATAGATTAAGTCCGTAGTAACAATCCCATAGTCATTTGAAAATAATGGTTTGAAGGAAGCGCATGTCTACAGATATTCAAATCCATAACAAGTAAAATAATCAATGATGGGTTAAAATGCTAAAACAAATTGTAAGGGATTTGAATTATTTAACAAAATCTTAATAATAATAATAATAATAATAATAATAATAGAAGTTATTATTAATTTAAATGAAGAGGTACATTGTTTCATTCCAAAAGGACACATTGTTTCAAATTCACACCAGTTGGAAGACTATATAAACAAGAAAGAATGGTGAGAAGAATTTGTCTTGGTGGATTAAATATATATGTATATATAATGGACTGAATGGAAGTTCATTCTATAAGGTTGGTTCTTGTTTACAAGTTGAGTTTTGTTATGAGGATTGGATTCCTCAAATCTTAGTTGGATCTGAGATCAACAAGCAGGGTCTTGTTATGAGGGTTTGATTCATCATTTCTCATTTGGATCTGAGAACTACAAGTTGGGTCTTGTATCATAGAGTTGGATCTCTCATATTTATATGAAGTCAAAGATATTAAAGTATTGATTTTATATGTATTTATACAATTTAAATAAATAAAATAAAGATATTATATCTACTTCATACAACTTGTGTTTTAGATGTTTATGAATACTTAATTGAACTGCATATCTTATTAAATTAATTCAGTTAATCTATGGAAGTGTGAAAAGTAGCCAAAAGTTTCGGACACTGATTGACACCCCCCCTCTCAGTGTCAAGTGTACATTTCAACAATTGATATCAGAGCAGGTGCCTTCAGCATAGTTTAAACACTGGAAGGTAGATTCTGAAGAAATGGGTGGACAAATGGCTCTCTCCACAAATGAAGCTCTCTTATTTGATGGAACAAAGTACTCTTCATAGAGGGAAGGAATGGAATGGTATCTTAAGTCAAGAGGATATGGTATTTGGGATATAGTAGTATCTGTTAATTTTTAAGCCATTATTATAGATTTTTTCATTTCATTAGATAACAATAGCATAATCCAAGATCACTGAGAAATACACAATCACAAGAGACACAACATTTATCCTGGGAAACCCTCTAGGGGAAGAAAACCCAACAAAACTTCCTTA
>SNQJ01S0036333.1:42966-54595 GCA_010110895.2 Picea sitchensis
CATCAACTTGTCATGTGTACCTTTGAATCTTGATTAATCAAACCTGGAGCCTTGTCCTCAAGAATGAGTGCTTTCTTTTCTTCCAGGTCTCCTTCACTCAAGTGACGAGTGCTTTCTTCAAACTGTCTTCTGTACTAAGAAAATATGCTAACTTGACAAAAGGTTAGGTTAGAGGATAAGCTCTATGATCAACTTTCAATTCTTCTAATAATTTGATCATAACTTTAAAATGCAACACTAATAATGTCATGAAAAATAGATGTATACCAGAATAATCACACCTGGGTTGCATCGTTCCTCTGAATGTGTTGGATCTTGAGATCCTTCTAGATCTATGGAAATAGATCCCTTCTCCTACAAATACTCTTTAGGGTTTAACCATTAAACATATGTAAGTACATAACTCTGATAGCATTTGCAGGTAGTGGCTCCATCTAGTAACAACGATAATCATTTCCAACTCTTGAGAAAATTTCAAGGGTGATTGCAACTGGTTCTACGACTGCAACTACAACTGGTACTGCAACTGCAACTAGTTCTAAGACTGTAACTGCAACTGCAACTTAGGGTTTTATGAGGAAACCCTAATTTTTCAAACTTCAAATTTTGAAATTCTGATCCAGGGGATAGATGCGCTGAGCTGAGGCGAGTTACCTAGTGCAGTCAGAATTTTGAAAATCCAACTTTTACCCCCTCAAACTTAATCTGTGGATTTCTGGACTAGTGCTTCTAGCTTTCTGGTACTTCTGATACTCTGGTACTTTTGGTACTCTGGTTTTCTAGTTTTCTGGTACTTTGTGAAACTAGGGTTTCACTTTTCGGGATATATAGCCACTGAAAAGGTGCGCTCAAGGTGAAAAAATGATCCTTGGGGGAGGCCTCAACTTTCTAGCTAGTTTTGGAGCTGAAAAGCTTCACTTTTGAAAAACCCTAATTTGCAGGTACTGCAACAATGACGTTTTTCCTCTTGCAAAATATGCTTCCTTCAGTTTCGCTCGGATACCATGTTAATGTTTAAGCTATTATTATAGATGTTTTCATTTCATTAGATAACAATAGCATAATCCAAGATCACTGAGAAATACACAATCACAAGAGACACAACATTTATCCTGGGAAACCCTCTAAGGGAAGAAAACCCAACAAAACTTCCTTAATATAAATAACCAATACAATGCCAAGAGATCTTATGCTAAAATAGAAAGTTCTGGCACGTGTGAAGTGTCTCTTCACTGGCAGGGATGACTTCTCCATCTGGGTGGGTAAACCCACCTTTATTATATTTTTGGGTCTTCTTATTAACTGTTGGGGTCGACTTCTTATTCTGCCTATTATAATTGTTTGTTGACCAATCCACAAAAGGTTATTTGGTCCTATAACAATATCCAACATGATCAATCCACAATGGGGATTGATCCTATAAATAAAATATCAATAATAATAAGAATACTCTTTGCAATTACATTATTTCAACAATATCTAAATGATGCAGGAGCATCCTAGCACATCAAGCGAGCCAACATAGAAGTGGAAGACAGCTGGATAAGCCAACACTAAATTTTTGAAAACACTTTGGGATTATCGCGTAAATCTTTAATGAAGTCATTTATGAAGGAGGTGCACTTATGTATTGTAATGGACCTTGAGCGGATAGCTCTTGTCCTTTAGTAGATAGACGTCATTTAATATAGTTAATGCTAGTAGATAGGAATTTAATTTTAGATTTGATAGATTTAGAGTCCAAGAGGGAAACAGATATAGACACCCTCATTGTATCATTGTAACATTATCATCAATTCAGAAGCAGGAAGAAGAGAGCAAGCGGAGAATTGTGTAGAGAACAGCCATGTACTGATAATTGAATTAATAGAAGAAGATTGATTCAATTTCATGGTTTTGTGTTTTATCCTCTGTGTATTGATGTTATGCTCATGGATGTTTATTTCCTATTGTGCATTTGATTTTATATGATGTGTATATGATTTCCTGGTTGAATTGAAGTCTGAGAGGGAGATAGAATGAGTTTCAATTGTTTCTCTATTTGAGCCACATAATTCCTGCAAGGAGTGCAGTTGAATTGTCTGCAAGGAGTGCGATGACAGAAGGGTTCAATTAGAGATAGCTTTTGTTCTCATTTCCTCGAAAGTGCAGTTAGGCTCAGTGTTGTGCAAGAAGTGCGCAGGCCAAGAGGAAGTCTCAGGGTTGTGAACCTGAGTAGGGAAAGTGAAGGACTGATGTTGTAGGTGTGCACAGAGTCAGTGACTTCAACACTTAGGCGTTTTTGAAGGTTGCTGCAAGGAGTGCGTGCAAGAGATTTTCTGAAGGACATGAGAGTCGAGAACAAGCTCATGAGGTATAGAACCTTGATCAATTACCAAGGGGAGCATAGGGAGTTGGTGCCTTGAAGCTTACAAGAAGCGTCCCAGGCTTCCGAGCAGGCGGAGGAGATTTCGTGAATCACCGTGAGCCATTAGATCTTGTGGAGGTGCAAGGAGGTTACGACGAGAACGTCCAAAGGTTTAAATCTCAGGAGGGGCAGAGCCGTCGATCCAGGTCACAAGGACTGTCGGATTTACACGTGAGATCATGTATCGGGAATTTGTGAGTCGAAGCTCCAAGTGATTGCAACGAGAATTGCAATATCGCGATCCACAATATCCCGACGAGTCCAGAACCATTCATTGTTGAGGACGCGTGTCAGGAGATCCAAGGAAGTTGGGTTTTGGAGAATCGGGGGTTTCGAGAACATAGAAATCTTACCGCTTGGAATCGCGATCTGTGATATCCCGACGGAAGAGTTGTGTGGGGCCACAGCCGGAGTTAGTGGAAGACAGGTGGCGTACCATATCGAGGATTGGGAAAAGGAAAGTCCCGAATCCATTGGCATCCAGATTCGCGATCCCACAAATTCTGAAATCCCGATAGAAGTGACAAGGAGTTGAAGGGACAACTCACACGTACATCGGAGTTTCGTTGCATTGGGTATCGGGAGTCAACAAATCATAATGCTCAATATCGCGAGTAGCGATATCCCAATAAGGAAAATCCTGACAAAGAAGAAGTTCCGACAGGTGAATGGTAAAGTCAGTGATTGACTGGCCATCGGGTCTCGAGGATTCGAGAGCCTAGTTATAGACAGTGAACTTGCGAAGCCACAAGTTCCGATCCTCCGATAAGTAAAGAAAGGGGGATCACGCAGAAGAGAATCTGTGGGGTGCAGATTTCCCATTAGGGAAATAGAAGAACCTTAGAGTTATTCGGGCTAAGAAGAAGAAGATCCTGTGAGAGAGGATGTGCTCCGAGGAGTGCGGCTACGTCAGGTTTGGTATCAGAGCCGAGAAATTTTCTTTTCTTTCTGTAGCAGAGAAGAAGGAAATTCGCCATGCCACCAAGGAGAGAAAGACAGTCACCCGATCTAGAGGATAGGGAGGTGCGGAGAAGAGGCAGGCAGGTAGATAACCCAAAAATGGAGAGGCAAATGCATGATCTCCAAGAAATACTTGAAGACATGAAGACAGCGCAAAGACGCACAGCTAGTGCAGGGGATCTCAGTGATTCCGAAAGTGATGTTGAGGCTGAATGAGAGGAGGAAATTGCAGACGAAGATGCATCAAATGAGCGTTTGATCAGAGCTATTGCCAGGATGGGTGCAAAAGCAAAAATGGGCATCCCAGTTTATGAGGGGAACTTGGATGCAGGGGAGATTCTAGATTGGATTAGAGGAGATTCTAGATTGGATTAGAGCTCTGGAAACCTACTTTGACTATGAAGATGTCGAAGAGGATAATAAAGTCAGGCATGCTGTCACGCGCTTGAAGGGACATGCATAATTGTGGTGGGATGAGCTATAGGATGACAGACGCTGCAAAGACAAGTAGAAGATTAAGAGTTGGGATTGAATGATTGCAAAGATGAAGGAAAATTTCACCCAAGAGACTATCAAATTACTCTGTTCAGGAGGATGCAGAACCTGAGACAGAAGCTAATGACAGTGAAAGAATACATTGAGGAATTCTATCAACTGAACATCAGAGTAGGTCATCGGGAGAGCGATGATGAGAAGGTTGCTAGATACCAGAATGGTCTGAGATACGACATTCAGGATGAATTGAGCATGGTAACCATTCGGACGATGGAGGATGCTTATCATATGGCTCTGAAAGTAGAAGAGAAGTTGAGCCGTAAGCAAGGTCAAAGAGGCCGAGGCAGAAGTCAGCCTAGAGGTAAAGCAGTTGCCTAGGATAAATACCAGAAGCGCAAGGAGGAATGGAAGAAACCTCAGGGTAAGATTGAGAGAGGTGGAACCTCACAGGGGAGGCCATGTGTTGAACAACGAGGGAAACATAATGAACAAAGAGGAGATTATGCTGAAAACAACATGTTTCCTCGTACCAGAGGAAGAGGAAGAGGAAGAGGTGGAGTAATCACATGCTTCACATGTGGAAAGAATGGGCACAAGTCTTACGAGTGTTCAGAGAAAAAGAAGGATATTGGGGAAGCTCACATCACAGAGGCGCAGAGGCGGGATGTTGAGGCTAAAGATGCAGAAGGCGGAATATCGCTCATGATGTGAAAAGTCCTTTTGACACCTGAGAAGGAGGTGGAAAGTTCAGTCCAAAGGACCAAACTCTTTAGGACTGCTTGCAAAACCAAGGACAGGGTGTGCAAGGTTATTGTTGACAGCGGTAGCATGGATAATCTCGTATCTACAGAGATGGTAGAGAAGCTGGAGCTGGAGACGACTGATCATCCAAGCCCATACAAAGTTTTGTGGCTATAGAAAGGACACCAAGTAACTATTACTAAACAATGCTTGGTTGAATTCAAGATAGGAGGATATAATGATAAGATCTTATGTGATGTTATTCCCATGGATGTATGTCATTTATTGCTGGGTAGACCATGGAAATATGACAGAAATGTGCTTCATGATGGGAGAATGAACACATATACCCTGGAGACGAATGGGAGAACCCATATGTTGCTTCCAATAAAGGATAAGGAGGTGAAGTCGGAAGTAAGCAACACAGTACTTCTTATGAGTGGGAAGGAACTTCTTACGGAGGTGAAAAAGAAAGAAGATCCACAGTTCTTTTTGGTCAGAAAGCCAAGGATTGTTCTGACTAGCACAAGAGTGGACGATCTACTAGATGAGATTCAAGAACTGCTGGAAGAGTTTGCTGACATTGTGGTGGATGAATTACCTCATTCGTTGACACCAATGAGGAGTGTGAGTCATCATATAGATCTCATACCGGGAGCTAGTTTTCAGAAAAAAACTGCGTACAGGTTGACGCCGCAAGAGAATGAAGAGGTTAAGAAGCAGGTCCATGAGCTATTGGACAAAGGATTGGTCAGGGAGAGTTTGATCCCATGTGCTGTTCCAACAGTGCTCAGTCTGAAGAAAGATGGAGGCTGGAGAATGTGCACTGACTCAAGAGCGATTAACAAGATAACCATTAGATACAGATTTCCATTGTCGAGGATGGATGATCTGATGGATTTCCTGAGTGGGGCAAAGTAATTTTCAAAGATTGATTTGAAAAGCAGATATCACCAGATTCACATGAGAGAAGGCGATGAGTGGAAGACAACATTCAAGACAAACGAAGGACTATATGAATGGCTTGTTATGCCATTTGGCTTGACGAATGTGCCGAGTACCTTCATGAGGTTGATGAATGAAGTCCTGAGGGAATTCATTGGGAAGTTCGTCATTGTGTATTTGGACGACATACTGGTTTATAGTAAATCAGTGGCAAAACACTTGAAGCGTTTGGCCATTGTGATGAAAAAGCTACAGCAAGAGAAGTTGTTGATAAATATGAAAAAGTCCTCGTTCATGAAGACAGAGCTCATTTACTTGGGTTTTGTTATTTTGGAAAATGAGTTGAGGATGGATCTAGAGAAGGTGGAGGTGATTAAGAATTGGCCAGCACCGAAAAATATTTTTGAGGTGAGGAGTTTTCATGGTTTGGCTAGTTTCTACTGTAAGTTCATCAGAAATTTCAGTGGGATTAGCGCAACGATGATGGACACAGTGAAGATGCGGCATAAGTCTTTTCAATGGACAACAGAGGCTGAGAAGAGTTTCAATCTATTGAAGCGGAAGATCATGGAACAACCAGTGTTGGTGTTGCCGGATTTCCTGAAGATATTTCAGGTGAAATGTGATGCAAGCGGGTTTGCCATAGGAGCGGTCTTAAGTCAAGAAGACAGGCCAGTTGCATATTTCAACGAAACGATAGATGAGGTAAAACTAAAGTAATCCACGTATGATAAGGAATTCTATGACATCATTCAGGCGTTGAAGAAGTGGAGGCATTAATTGATCCCAAAATAATTTTTTTTGTACAGTGATAACCATGTGTTACAGTTTGTGACTCAACAGGAGAAGTTGAATCAGAAACATGCAAAATGGGTAGAGTATATGCAGAATTTCACATTTGTAATTAAGCATATTTTAGGTACTGCTAACAAAGTGGCTGATGCTTTGAGCAGGAAGTGTTTTTTGCTGTAGGAATTCCAAGTCAAAACATTGGGTTTTGAAAATCTCAGGGACATGTATGCAGATGATGTAGATTTTGGAGAGGCGTATGAAGTAGCCGAGAATCCAGTTCTCAGAGACAGAAGCCCTTGGATAGATTATATGATCCAGGAAGGGTTGCTATTCAGAGGCAATCAATTGTGTATTCCAAAATGCTCCATGAGGGAGAATCTGTTGAAGGAGAAAAACAACAGAGGCTTAGCAGGACATTTCGGTCACGACAAGACGTTCGCGAAGCTGAGCGAGTCATACTTTTGGCCAGGAATGCGAGATATGTCAAGAGGTTTGTTGACGGGTGTACAATTTTCCATCATTCGAAGGGGAGAAAGCAGAATGCAAGATTTTATCAGCCATTACCCATACCAGAGAGGCCATGGGAGGCGATAAGCATGGATTTCATATTGGGATTGTCAAGGACGCAAAGAGGATTTGATTCAGTCTTTGTGGTCGTGGAAAGGTTTTACAAGATGGCACATTTTATCCCATGCCAGAAAACCAGCGATGCAACACATATCGCAAATCTATTTTTCAAAGAGGTCATTTGACTTCATGGATTACCGAAAAGCATAGTTTTAGATAGAGACACTAAATTCATAGGGCAATTTTGGAGGACCTTATGGAAGAAGCTAGGGACTAACTTGGCATTTAGTTCTGCTTATCATCCTCAGACGGATGGACAAACAGAAGTGGTCAACAGAAGTCTGGGAGACTTACTGAGGAGCTTGGTGACAGAGCACCACAGCCAGTGGGACCACATATTTCCACAGGCAGAGTTTGCATACAATGACTCAGTGAATAGGAGCAATGAAAAAAGTCCATTTCAGGTTGTCTATGGGATGCAGCCGAGGGGAGTTTCTGAACTGAGGGATTCAGAACAGGCTGCTACTAGCAGTGAAAGTGCAGAAGAGTTTTATGAGGCGATGAAAGAACTTCACAGCAGGGTGAAGGAGTGGTTGCTGGAATCGAGTTAGGAATATAAACGCAGAGCAGACCAGTGGAAGAGACAACTTCAGTTTGAAGTTGGTGATATAGTTTTGGCACACTTAAGGAAAGAAAGGTTCCTGAGAGGAACATACAATAAGTTAAAAATGAAGAAAATCGGGCCATGCAAGGTCTTGAGAAAATTCGGATAAAATGCTTATGAGATCGAGTTGCCGGATGACATCGGAATATCTCCGATATTCAATATCACATATTTATACCCATACAGGGCTGGAGAAGCAGAGACTGGATCTGAGGAGCCAATGATCCAGTGGATGAAGAAATTGCCAGTTGCAGAAAAGCCACAGATGGAATGCATACTAGACAAGAGAGTGGGTAAGAAGACCAGGAGGAAAGAATACTTTGAGTATCTGGTCAAGTGGAAGAATCACCCAATGGAAGATGTCAGCTGGGAGAATGAAGCAGAAATTCTAAATCATGGAAAGACCATGCAGGAGCTCATAGATAGGAGCCCATGAAATTTTTCAAGCCGAGGAGTATGATGCAGGAGCATCCTAGCACATCAAGCGAGCCAGCACGGAAGCGGAAGATAGCTGGATAAGCCAGCACTAAATTTTTGAAAAATCTTTGGGATTATTGCGCAAATCTTTAATGAAGTCATTTATGAAGGAGGCGCACTTGTGTATTGTAATGGACCTTGAGCATATAGCTCTCGTCCTTTAGTAGATAGACGACATTTAATATAGTTAATGCTGGTAGATAGGAATTTAATTTTAGATTTGATAGCTTTAGAGTCCAAGAGGGAAATAGATATAGACACCCTCATTGTAACATTATCATCAATTCAGAAGCAGGAAGAAGAGAGAAAGCAGAGAATTGTGTAGAGAACATCCATGTACTGATAATTGAATTAATATAAGAAGATTGATTCAATTTCATGGTTTTGTGTCTGATCCTCTGTGTATTGATGTTATGCTCATGGATGTTTATTTCTTGTTGTGCATTTTCTTTTATATGCTGTGTATATGATTTCCTGGTTGAATTGAAGTTTGAGAGGGAGATAGAATGAGTTTCAATTGTTTCTCTATTTGAGCGAGAGAATTCTTGCAAGGAGTGCAGTTGAATTGTCCGCAAGGAGTGCATTGACAGAAGGGTTCAGTTAGAGATATCTTTCGTTCTCATTTCCTCGAAAGTGCAGTTAGGCTCAGTGCCGTGCAAGGAGTGTGCAGGCCAAGAGGAAGTCTCAGGGTTGCGAACCTGAGTAGGGAAAGTGAAGGACTGCTGCTGCAGGTGTGCGCAGAGTCAGTGACTTCAACACTTAGGCGTTGTTGAAGGTTGCGCAAGGAGTGCGTGAAAGAGATTTTCTGAAGGACTTGAGAGTTGAGAACAAGCTCAGGAGGTATAGAACCTTGATCAATTACCAAGGGGAGCAGAGGGAGTTGGTGCCTTGAAGCTTACAAGAAGTGTTGCAGGCTTGCGAGCAGGCGGAGGAGATTTCGTGAATCACCGTGAGCCGTTAGATCTTGTGGAGGTGCAAGGAGGTTACGGTGAGAACGTCTGAAGGTTTAAAGCTCAGGAGGGGCAGAGCCGTCGATCTGAGTCACAAGGACTGTCGGATTTACACGTGAGATTGTGTATCGGGAATTCGTGAGTCGAAGCTCCAAGTGATTGCAACGAGAATTGCGATATCGCGATCCGCAATATCCCGATGAGTCCAGAACCGTTCATTGTTGAGGACACGTGTCAGGAGATCCAAGGAAGTCGGGTTTCAAAGAATCGGGGGTTTCGAGAACAGAGAAATATTGCCACTTGGAATCGCGATCTGCGATATACCGACGGAAGAGTTGTGTGGGGCCACAGCCGGAGTTAGTGTAAGACAGGTGGTGTACCATATCGGGGATCAAGAAAAGGAAAGTCCTGAATCCATTGGCATCCGGATTCGCGATCCTGCGAATTCCGAAATCCCAATAGAAGTGATAAGGAGTTGAAGGGACAACTCACACGTACATCGGAGTTTCGTTGCATCGGGTATCGGGAGTCGGCAAATCATAGTGCTTGATATCGCGAGTAGCGATATCCAGATAAGGAAAATCCCGACAAAGCAGAAGTTCCGATAGGTGAATGGTAAATTCAGTGATTGACTGGCCATCGGGTCTCGGGGATTCGAGAGCCCAGTAATAGACAGTGAACTTGCGAAGCCGCGAGTTCGGATCCTCCGATAAGTAAAGAAAGGGGGATCGCACATAAGAGAATCTGTGGGGTGCAGATTTCCCGTTAGGGAAATAGAAGAACCTTAGAGTTCTTCGGGCCGAGAAGAAGAAGATCCTGTGAGAGCGGACGTGCTCCGAGGAGTGTGGCTGCGTCACTAAACCTTGTTACTCAGTTACCTAAAAGAACAAAACCAAATCTACAAAAGAAGTAAAGAAAAATAATTCAATAGCATTAAAGACAATCCAGAATGGACTGTCAAACCAAGTCAAAGAAAAGATGGGACTCTACACCTCTGTTAAATTTTTATGGCTCTAGCTAGATAATTCTTATCAAAATATAGAACAATACAAAGAAATGGATAATTCCAATCAGTTTATAAAACAAAACAAAGAAATAGAGAAATCAAATCAAATTGAAGAACAAAATACAGATAAAGAGAACTCTGATCAGAATAAAGAACAAAACATAGAATAGGACACTTGCATCAAATAATTGATGCAAACCCAAGTCATCAACATAGATGACTACTACATCAAGGAATTGATGAATACATCATTATTCACTAAAGAAAAGCTATTAGATTTTAAGAATGATTTTATAACTACATTTGAAGTTGTCCAGGATGGGATGACACACAACGACACCTTGCCACATGGCTTAACATCAAGACACAACTTAAATGTTGTAGGCCGCTCCCCATCCCTTCAACAATTAAGATGGTAGCAGACCATTACAACAACTCTACGGAGGTGAGACTTCTCCCTCGCGCAAACGCACTAGCATAGCCAGCATTCAATATGACAGAGATAAGAAGGATCAATGCGATGCTGTCACACGAAAACTTGAAAGTTAGGATGCCTGTACAGAGCTGGTTCATTTTTGTTTTGGACCTCCCCACCGGTTTGGATCTCTGGTGCAACTTCCTCTGTATCTCCATTCACCCCTCCTCTGCAATGACAAGGAAATGAGGAAAGTCTCGTCGAGGCTCAGCCTGGTACACCCACAAAGCGCAGTGACAGAGAAGACAGAACCTTGAGCATGCTCTGTCGATGGTGACTTCTATCCTCTGACAGAGAGCAAGAGTCGACTGCTTGGCACTCCATGCCACTATAGTCGAGCCCGTAATAGAGCAGAGCATGCACACCCTTGCAATTGAGTCTGTTGCACAAGTTGGAAGCTGTCTGAAGGGAGGGTCTGAGGAAGAGTTCCCAATTTTCTATGTCGAAGAGAGGCCGTGCCTAGAGGATTTTGAAACCACCCTGGAACCTCAATCTAATGAGCTTGAAACACAGGCTGGAAGCGCTCTAAAGGGGGAGCTTGCAGAAGAGTTCCCAACCTGTTATGTTGAAGAAATACTGTGGCCGGATGACTACATCCCCACCTACCATGCTGAAAAGGTAAGGAACGATGATGAGGCTCTGAACAGTGCCTGCAAAGGGATGAACATGGATGAGGCTAGAGTAGGGATGATGTAATGTCCCCACTTTGGGACATCATCACAGGGCAGAGACTTATGATGACCAGAGTAGCCAGATGGATGTTATAGCGAGTACAGGGGTATTTGAGAGGCATTGTAGGGTCCAGTTGGAATTTATCATCATATTCCATCATTATGAGCCATTCCACATAGGTTGGCTTTGGTTTCGTTCCATTCCGATGATTTCCATGATTTTGACTATTTTGAGCTATAGGTTAATTAAAATCACTAAAGAGGGCATTTTGGGCACATTACTTGGAGGAACCTCTCAGTGTAATAGCTCATTGGAATCAGGAGGAGTATCACTACAAGATGGGATGGATAGAAGTGACTTTTAGTGGCCACGGAAGCCACAAGGAGAGATAAGGAGATTTTCAGAGGTAAAAAGGTTAATTAATTAATTAAAGTGATTTAATTAATTAATTAAATATTAATAAAATGAAAGTCACTTT
>SNQJ01S0036334.1:9908-35421 GCA_010110895.2 Picea sitchensis
ATATATATATATATATATATAATATTATTCACATTCATTGACCTTTCTCACAAGGTCCATTCACATCACACATTCACATTTCTGAGTTTTCCACAATACTTGGCCAGTATAGTTACTTTTACAGACTGGGGGAAACAGGGTGGTATAGCCAGAGTCGGATTAGAGCATGGAGACAATCATTTTTGGGTAATTTGACGCCACAAATCCAGTGGTGATGTTTGTTTTTTGATCTGAGCATTATTTATGTAGCTTGATTTCAGAATGAGGTATATTCATGTATTTGCCAAATTATTTTGCTGAGTTAATGAAAGAGCCTACCCATTTGAGAGCAGGACCCGGAGATGTAGTCCACCAGGGATGAACTCTGTTATCAAGTTTTTGTGTTCCAATATAATTCTTATGTCTCTTCATTCTTAATTTTTCCCTTCTTAATGGTGTACTTTAATTTATGCTCATTTAATACAATTCTTTATAAGTCACGATGAAAATATCTTGGATCACTCATGCCCACATGAATGGAGCATGGTGGTGAGTGTAGCCACAAGAGGTTGACTAAGGTAGTCAATGACATGATTTGTGCTCTCTATCTTATACCTGATGTTGAGATGGATCTGTTGCAGGTAGGTGGACCACTTCTAATGGCATTCATTCTGCAACTTCCCCTGTGTATGTATGAACTGCAAAGTCTTGTGATCAGTGTGGATGATTGTCTCCTTTCCTAGAATGTAATGTTTCCATTGATGACAAGATTATACAGTGGAATACATTTCCTTGTCATAGGTGGGGTATTTTTAGACAATATTTGATAGTGTATCACTACGGTATGCTACTGGATGACCATGCTGAGTGATAATTGCACCTACAACATAGTCAGATGCATTAGTCTCAATCTCGAATGATTGTTGTAGATCGGGTAAGGAGAGTATTGGAGCTGAGCACAAGCGATGCTTCAAATCATAAAATGCTCATTTTTTTTCCTTCCCCTACGCAAACTTTGTTTCCCACCTCCCTTGGTCACTTGGCTAAGGGCCCATGCAATATAGGAGAATCCCAACATGAACCGTCGATAGAAGTTGGCAAGTCCTAAGAAGATCCAAATCTCAGTTAGTGTGGTTGGGGCTGGCCAATCATGGATGACTTGGATCTTAGCTAGATCAGCATGTAACCCATGCTCATCAACAATGTATCCCAAGTATTGGACCTTGTTCATGCCAAAGGATCACATTTCCAAGTTGGCATATAGCTTGTGCTGTCGTAGAGTGCTCAAAACCTGTTGAATGTGCTGCATGTGATCCTCCCAAGTTCTATTGAAGATGAGGATGTCATCCAAATATACCACCACAAAATATTTGGTGAAGGGTCTCAATACATCATCCATAAACCTCATGAAAGTGGTTGGTGCATTTGTTAAGCCAAAGGGCATGGGAAACCATTCGAAGAGACCTTCTTTAGATTTGAAAGTTATCTTCCATAGATTACTTGGATCGATGGGAACCTGGTGGTAGCTAGAATTTAGGTCAATCTTGTTGAAGAACTTTTCCCCCTTTAGTTGGTCAAGAAGGTCATCAATTCTGGGAATTGGGTATCAGTTCCTGATTGTGATTTTGTTTAATGCTCTATAATCAATGCAGAGCCACCAAGTCTCGTATTTATTCTGCACCGGTACAATCGGGCTTCCGTAAGGGAAGGATTTGGGTATGATGTGCCCCTTTTGAAGAAACTCTTGGATCTAACGCTTGATTTTGTAATTATTCATCAACGAGCGATGATAGACTGGTCCATTAGGAAAAGGTGCACTGGGGGTTAGATAAATTGGATGCTTGACTTGGAAGTGCGTTGGTACCCCGGTGGGTGAGGAGAAGATGTCTCTGTACTCTTCCACTTTCTTTTGTTGCAAAGAGAGTCTCTGTGTAGAGGCCACATATATGGTGGCAACCTTCTTCTTACTGTGTGCATGGATCACAAAGAATATGAACTTCTGGGTATGTGAAATGACCTTACTACATTTCTTAGCAGAGGTTAAAGAAATAGTGGTAGGCGCTGCTACCTCTGGTATCCTCTACAATTGTCTATCCAAAGTGATAATAACATTGCGGGGTCTAGACTCATACACAACATGTTGCTTTCACAAATATGGTTGTCCTAAAAGAACATCACAAACTTCAAGGGGAGCAATATCACACAATACCTCATCTTTGAAAGGCTTGATTTCGTAGGGAAACTGACACTATTGGCTGACACGAAGATCTCTTCCTTCATGAATCCATCCTATGGTGTAGGGATGCAGGTGCAGTGTCGTCGACAAGTCCAGCCACTTGACGACCTCTACTAACATCGGGTTCTTCTGACTGCTGCTATCGAAAATGAAATGAAGCAGAGCCCCCTTTACACACATGTGAGTGAAAGAGGCGTTCCCCTTCCTCTTGTTCTTCTAGTTCTCTTGGTTGGAATTTGGTGGTAGTGACAGTGGCACCGAGTTCAACATCAATAACCCACTTCCCTCCTTCTGGATTTGATTTAGATTCAGAATCTACCTCTGACTCTGAATCTTTCAGCTCGGGCACTAGTGACTGCTTGGAGCAGCATTCTTCAGTGTTGTGCCAAGGGATTTTATGGTATTCACACCATTTTCCTGTGTACTTCTTCGACTTCTCATTACCCTTCTTGTGTTGCGACTTGGACTGGTTGTCCTGAGAGTGGCCATATTTTCTTTGTCCCTTGTTTTGTGGGTTGGGGCCACCTTTTCCTTGCTTCATCTATGAGGAGTTTGCAGATCCAAACTCTCGCCTCTTTTGCTTAAATTTCTACTCGATCTTGACAACATATCTATAAGTCATACCCAATGATGTGTTGTCCAAAAACTTCATTTCTATTTGAATGTATATATGCAGAAAATTGTGGTATTTGAGCACCAGATGTAGCTCAAAGTCTTTGTTACACAATTTGGTGCGTAGGGTATGGAAAATATTGGTGAAATCTGGTACTGTCTGGTCCCTTTCCTGATGCAGGGTGGTCCATCTTGTGTACTAGTCCTCATAGATTCCAATAGAGTAGTATTATTCTTTAATGGCATCCCTAAAGGAATCCCATGTGGGGGCGACCAAAAATATTTCAAATTCCCCTATGGCCCTTTGCTCAAAGTGATTTTCCCACCAGTCCTTAACATGGGGGACGACATTGAAGAGTGCAAAAGTAATATTTTCCCTATCGGAAAAATTGTGGACCGAAAAATACCCTTCAAGCAAATTCAATCATTTATCTACAACATCCGCATCTATCAATCCTTCAAATAATGGAATATCAAAATTTACATGTACCTTGAAGGGGGTTGCAAGGCCGCTTGATGAAGATGTGTCTCCTGTGGGAAACTGTCGAACGATCTGTGCAAAGTTATCCATCATTTCATTCCTTTGTCGCGCAAGGGCTTTCTCAAGCAACATTTTAAAATGATCTCTTGCTCCATCATCTTTATTTTCATCCCCCGTAGGTTTTTTTGGGGCTCGACATAGATGATATTGCAAAGGATCGACCGGTTCAAGTCCCAACTTCTTGTACTCGGATCTTGTCGGGGACATGCACGAAGAAAAATAAATGAAGAGAATACCGCTCTGATACCACTGATCCATATTTTTGAGAAGAAAAAAATGAATAACATATCGAATACAATAAAATAGAGATACAAAGAACAACAACAGATATACAGTGAACAATAACTTCTATTGAATACATAAAATAGGTTGAAACTATAAAACTGCAGAACTGAAAACAACCTTCTCGAATGGCAGTAGCTATATTTGAGAGGAGATGTGGATGCTATGCACATTTGTCTGATCAGAATGATTACAATGAGGATCCAGAGGATTTTTTCACATTACTCATGAATTCCAAAACCCTAAACATCCAAAAACCTAACCCTAAGAGATGAAATGCCAAAAGTTATGTGGGCCTTGATGGGTAAGTTGGCACCTCAACTTCCCAGGGTTGTAAATTTTGCATACGAACTTCATTTTAGGTGCATGATAGCACGTTGGAAAGTTATTTTCAGGAACTACACATTATTCCATCAAAATCTAACTTCGTCTATAGTTTTACCGTGGCAAGCCTAAAAAACATTGTTTAGGGCCCCAAAATGGCCCTAGAAGTACATAAAGATGTACTCACATGGAAACTTTAAAACTAAACCAGTTGGATTAGGTGGGCAGACACCAATATCCACCTGGAATCTGTGTAGGGTTTCATATATCCCTGAAAGTGTAGAACCCAAAATTACAAAGAATTACAGAAGAACGTGTTGAACTAAAACTGTCAAAAGGAGCCAGTTGGAATAGGTGGGTGGTCACCAATATCCACCTGGATCAGAACCCATCTCAAGTGGAAATGAGTCATTGGTGATATTCTAGGAGGAACGGAGTACCACTATATTTTACGATGGTAGGTAAAGGTCAGGATAACTACTTCCAGTTAGTCTCTATGAAGCTGTAGAATAAGACATTGTGTAGAATTATAGTATGTTGGAAAATTGACTATGAAATTTGAGTTTGAGACCCAAATGGGTTAAGTAAGGAGAAGAGAATTGTACAGGAACTACAATCATTGAATTTTTCAGTCAAGGCAAGGCTGAATCAGTTTGGTCCAGAAAAGTAAATAGATGTTGAAGTTACAAATTCAATAAGACAACATGGTTGAAAATGTTAAGTGGCCAAGTATTATTTGACTAGAAAAGTGTTCATGGAAGCAAGTAATTGTGTGCAATGATTTCAGTAAGAGCATAAAAGGGTACCTGAATCTAGTGAGATTTGAGGAAATCCAGGAACAACAAATAGAGTTGTAAGTGATGAAAGAGGTTGTTGTACATGAATATATAAGGATGCAATCTTAGTGCATATAGATATGCATTAATGAATATATATATATATATAGAGAGAGAGAGAGAGAGAGAGAGAGAGAGAGAGAGAGAGAGAGTTGCTAATGATGGTTGTTGTGCCAGGAAAGAGAGATTTATTGCATGACTTCAAGTGTTGTTGTTGATGATGTTGCTAATAGTCATTCATATGAAGAACATATCAGAAGGGTAAAATTTTGATAAGAGGTTGGTAAAGGAATCATGGGAGCTTATACCAGTTACCAACTAATCAGGTAGCATCAAAAAATTAATTGACAACTATGTAGGTATGAGTTTGATGTACTTGTGTTGCATAATTGTTTAAGGGGATTTAGGTAAGAATTCCTTCAGCTAGAGGTTAATTTGTGAAGTGATGTTATTATTTATTTGAATTCCTTCATTGGAATGATTTACCATTTGGTATGGTAAAGTCTCAAGACCTATGATATTTAGAAAAATTATTTAACTTTAGAATGAATTCATATGACATCATAGCATGTCAAGATTTTTTTGGTTATGGGTTAATAACCAAAGTAAGTAAATGGGTATGACCCTATTATAGAAATGAATGCCAGTAAAGCTAACCAAGTGTGAGACCATGACATGGTTGGAGATGGAAAGGCTATGGTTCCACACAAGTATCCAATAAATTTCCTACTTATAATTAATGTTTGGACTGCAACCTTTTTGCTAACACTAAATAGCACCACATAATTATATTCTTGGTGTAGTGTTTGGGTCAAAAAGGAAGGAATACAAATGGTTGAGCAAGAAATGGGAAGTGTATGGATGATGTGTCGAAGCATTAGCCAGACCTTCCAATTCACCATGGTGGGATGCATGACTTAGATAAAGGGTATTCTAAAACCAATGCAAGGGTGCATTGAATAGGTTTGCATGAATACGCTATAAAAGTATGCAAGTGGTAGAGTTGCACACATGCATTCTTAGATAGAGTTGTTTGTGCTTGAAGGAATTTATGGTATGCATTTTGGATTAATGCAAGAACATATTGTATTTTATAGAAATGATTATGCTAAAATATGAAATGGTGTAATTATTAATAACTCATGAAGTTGAGAACGTTTCAGGAGTTGTTAGACATTGCAATGGAAAATTTGCAGGTTAAAGTAGTCACATGAGGATGGAATAGATGAAAGCTCTGTCAAGGGAATAGAGTAATGAAATTAATTATGACTAGAAGGAAGAGGCTTGGTTGTTGATAATACATGTGTAGGGAATGACAATTTCATTGTAATTAATAAATGCATTGATAGAAGTGATTGAATTTTTCAGTGTAAACAATTCTAAGATCACTTTGTGAGATTTTGTAAATATTACAATAAAAGCATATTGTGCAGGAAATACTAATAATCTGTTTCGATTAATGAAAGATGGGAGTATTGAAAGAAAAGTGGTCTCAAGTATGGCACTTCTGAAAACCATAAGAAAGAATGATGCATATTTCTACAACAACCAAGAAATTATGAGATGGAATCTCATACTTGAGGAAAACTTATAATGTCCTTATAAAAACAATTTAAATTTCTAAATGAAATTGTTATGATATTATCTCATGTTGATTGTCTGTGTGTGATACATATGATATGATGGTTATGGAAGTTGGAATGCTTGGGAAGAAAGGATATTGTTGAGACACTGGAACCCTATGATCTCCAAAGAGTGTAGACCCTTAGTGGGGTTATGATAATGAGTTGGTGCTCTCCTTGTGTGTGAAAGTCATGGAAAGATGGATTATCGAAGGATTGTGTAGAAGTGAATGGATTCTTGAGCCTGGAAGGGTGAGTGAAAAAAGGAAGTGGTGGCTTAAGAATGCATATGGCATGGTGGCTAGAAGCATGAGGGTGTGTCAGAAAGACAATCAGTTGAATTATTTCCCGAAGACGCTCTATGGAATAGAGAAAAGCTTAACAGATGATGAATGAAGACATGAATCTGATACTCAAAAGAGGAGCACCAGAAGGGAACAAGATTCATTAGAAAACACATGTAGTGAGTGAGGTCCATTGGAATTGTTATGGTCCTGAAGATTCAACATGGAATCATGAGAATGTTATGCGAGAGGAGTACCCACATATTTTTGAATATGTTTCTTGTAAATGTGTATATAATGCACTAAGAACAATGCATAAATAAGGGAGAGGGTCAAGTAATACCCCTAGGATGAACTCAAATTGTAAATGTATATATTCTTGATAGGCTAGTGAACTAGGATGCTTTAGGCCAGAGTACCTTGTATATATGTTTTGAGGCCAGAGTGCTTGTCTGATTATTAGGCCAGAGAGCCTAGATGCTAAAAGGCTAGCGAACCTATCATTGTAATAGGAAATCACTCATATTATTAATCAAATACATTGTTGCTACAAACCAAATGAGATGAAAGAGTATGGGGGGTTAGGACTCCATGAGAGGGAAAGGGGGCTAAGGGCTTAGGAAAAGGGGTTAAGTCAAGGGGATTAATCCAATGGAATATTACAATATTATTCCTAAAGTCCTAAAGTATTATAATTTAATGTTATCCTAAGTTCATAAGTGAAGGGAACAAATTACAAGTGGGGGACAAGGTAGTTCCTTGGGTGCCAAGTGTCATAAAGGGTACACGCATATATAATGTGGGGATTTAGTGTAATTCTCATAATTCTTTCCCAATCATGGTGTTCATCATTATTACCATTACTAGAGAGTTTATCTATGGAGCTTTGGTTACCCTATAAATCCTTGGTGGTTTGGGTTGAAGAAGTAGGTTGTCATGTTTGTGGAGAAATTATTTATGTGTGAGAGAGTTGTTGGAATAGGTTCTCTATGTGATAGGATAGTGGGTGTTGAACTCTTGAGAAACCTTGTGTTCCAGTTTCCATAGAGATCTGAGACTCCATGGATGACATGTTGTTGAATCCTTGGAAGGGAAGTGGGACAGTCGAAGGACTATTGAGAAGAGAAGGGGTACACTTCTTGGGGTGGAATAGGATGAGGGGAAGGAAATTTTGTGAGCTGGGAACTGTTGTTGGATTTGGAACTTGTGTCTGTTCTTTTTGTGTTTTTTACTAGACCTTAGTTTGTCTTAGGATCATTTTCCCTGGTGGAGTCATAGCCCCGGCTCGGGGTGACCTGTTGTTGAGAGTATATGAACAAAAAAATCTATGGCTGGGAGGAATGTTTGAGGTCTGCATGTAGTTGGTGATTTACAACAAAATATAAGTGTTATTTTATGTGTGATTAAATGTTGAATAATGTGTGTATGTTTATATTAATTAAGTTGTTGAAAATGTACATAATTGTATGCATGTATAAAATATTGTCGGGACTGCATATTTGTATTCATATGCAAGCCATATTGTTAATTAAAAATGGTATCAGAGAAAATAATTTTTGTGTGGTGTGGCCTAGCTTGGGGCTGGGGAAGTTACATTGATAGTAGATCGATCAACCATTTGGAAGATTGTAGAATTTTGTTGTAGATTGATCAATTTAATCTTTTCCATGGTTTCTTTGGTCATAATGTTTATGGTATATCCTAAATCGATTAGAGTGTTAATAATACAAATATTTTTACTGTACACATCAACAACAGAGATACCAAGATCCATATACTTGGTAGTAATGACTCTTCCAATCATCAAATATGCAATTTGACTAACTACTTGGATAGTTGGATGATCCTTCCTATTTCTATTGGGTTTCTTTAAGCACAGTTCTCATACAACCTTGGCATAAATGGGCACATCCTTGGTGGATTGAAATAATGGGATCCTAACACACATATTCTTCAACTCTCCAAGGAGATAAAATTTAGGTTGGGCAAGGGTTTTTTCAAATTTAAACCTCTCTATATAGGGAAGTGGTGATGTAACCCTAGATTGTAGCTTATTTAAACTTTCATGGGAATCAATTTGTGGAATATTTGGAGAACGATTGACGGATTGAATTTTTGCAGTTTGGTTTCCAGATTGGTTTTGAACTTTCTCCTCTCCCTCTTCTGAGATGATTGGAATTGTTTGATTATTTATAATCCTTCGTGATCTTAAGTGGACTCCTTGGCAATAAAAAAAGGAGATAGTACAAGTAGAAAAACCAGACGACTCAATAGTGTAAGTGGATTGAGTTGTTTATTATTTAGGTTAGGTGTGGATTATGTAGGAAGTTGTGGTCTTTGAGGAGGATTGTTAGTAAGAAACTACAATTGTTTCTACTGCTAAGGTAATTGGAATTGTTGTTGGGGAAATTGTCGAGAAATTTTTTGTTGTTGGTTTCCAAAAGAAGTGTCCCAACCCACCCTTGTGGCTCTTGATAATTCTGTGTTGGTTGTGGTGGATAGTGTGGCCAAGACATGTAAGGATACTAGGATTGAGGATGATATTGAATTTGTTGGTTAGTCCAAAATGAATTGGAGAACTAAGAAGGATATTGATTCATACTTGGTGATCATGGTTTCCATGATTTTTTTTCTACAATGAAACAAATTTTCTCAATCTCTTCATTAGTTCCTTAATACACAACTTTTAATTTTGGCAAAGAAGGCCAATTGTTAATATCATGATTCTTCTCACAAATCTAGTAGAATTCAACATTATTCAATGGGAACTCCCTCAAGGGATGCTTATTTTGACACTATGAGAAAAATATGGACAATGCTTTATCAACTTCTACCTATTTCTTTTTAACTTGCAATGTGTCAAATTGTGAACTTAAAGAACTAAAAATTTCAATTTTAAAATTTTCCAAAAAAAGACCAATTTCAATGCAAGTGGCTTCTCCTCCAGATGATTTGGTTATTCCGGTAGAAATATATCTTGGAAATTTCACATGATTTGGAGTTCCCCATGAATATCTATTACATAATTCACATATTTGATCATATTCTACTTGGGAAATGTTACCTCCTCCCATCAAATTCAAAAGATAAAGGAAATCATTTCTCATCCCTCTAATCATAATGGTTTACAAAGTGTCCTTATTCAATTTACTTTTCTCGGAACTCTACAAATTATATTGGAACCATTCCACATAATCTTAAAAAATCTCATCCTCCTTTTGAATCATATTAAATATTTCCTCACGAAGGTTTCTTCCTTTGCAGTAGTCATGATACTTTTTGAGGAATGTTTGTTTCATATAATCCCATGTATGAATGATCTACTCATCAAGTCCCATAAACTAGTGGAGTGTTGCATTCTTTAATGTGGTAGGAAAAATTGCATATTTTGATCATATATTGCATAGTCATAACTTTTGCAAAGGATGTTGAATTCAAAAAGGAAAGTATCTGGGTATTCACTGGAAAACCCATTAAAATTAGGAAGAGTTGAAGGAGAAATATTCTTCATTGGTGCCTCTTCTTCAGTCTCTAATTGGAAAATCAAAGGTTATGTTAGAACCAAATTCTTGTTATGCTTCAATCATGGTGATCAAAGGGTCCTCTAGAGGTGGTCCCTCTAATGCTCTTGATTCTAGAGAAGAAATTTATTCTTTGGAGTATACTGGTTTGTGGAATGGATTATGTTGAGACTCTAAATTTGAATCAAGCTATCAACTAATCAATATTCTATGTATATTGGTCCTTCAGTGCAAGGATTAAACTCTGCCTCTATTGTAGAATATATTGCTAGTGCAAATTAAAAAATAGAATTCCTCCTATGACCCTACTAAGTATGGATTCTTGTCCCCAATCCTACTCCTGATAAAGATATACCGACAAATTGCTTAGAACCTTGGGTGGATCTTACTGAGACATGTGATCATGCACTTGGATTTATAATCCTATTCATGCATCTATATGATTCTAACTAAATGAAAAACACTTTGCATGAGATCTTGCAAAGAGGGATGTCTATTATTCCTACAAGGAAAATCCCCTTAACATGTTTTATATGCTCCAACTAAATAAAAATTCCCAAAGTATTATTCCACATCCCTGACAACAAAGCCAAAAATGATAGGTCTACTATATACCCTATTAATTCTCAGTAGGGAATCTAGTCTACAAGTTCACTTTATTGTCAACCCACGGCTTGTAATCTTGTGAGGTGTCGTGAAAAATATCTGCAAGACTCGGGGATTAATGAGCTAGTTGGACACTTTCATCATGTTGTTAAAAAATATTAAGAAACCCGATTTTATTTAATTCAAAGTAAAGAAAATGTACAAGAAAACACAACTAATGATTTATATTCACAAGTTTTATAGCATGAGACCTGTAGTAATGAACCAATAATTGATAAACAATGAAATCGATGCTTTCTAAACCACACACTCTTTAAGTTATAGCCATACCTCATGAAAGCAATTTAACCTTGCAAACATTTAAGCAATTAGATGCAAAACATAAATATATAGTATAAAAACATAAACAGAAAGGAGAAGTATCATCGATTTTCTCCAGAGTGGGCCTTTTCTCCATGGAGTGAGGTATTGAAGAAGATTTATAGTTCTTAGTCTACTTCAATGATCAAATTATCATACACAAACTAAGAAAATATGTTTGTATTAGGAAAATGCAATAACTACGGAAAACTTTGTCTTTGTTTGAGGTCTTTGCTTCTACAATATCTAATCTCCTCTAATTTTCCTTCCTCTTCTATCTAAGAGGAAAGCATAGATTTAATTTTTAACTGAATAACCAAATCATTGAATGGAAATAATGAGCCACACACTCAAAGAATCATTGATTCTTCAAGTGGTTTCAAACATTTGTCACAACCATTAAACGCAACAAAGCATAAATTTATTCAATTACAAAGTTATAGAAGTAATAAAACTAAGCATGTAATATAATTGAGCCATTGAATTAATTGTTGGAATATAACATAGTCTTAATTCTTTTGGAGATGCTCTGTAACTACAACCAAAGGAATATATGCTATAACATACCCACTACTGAACCAACAATTTTTATTGTATTCCCATTAACTAAATGCATAGATGAAATTCAACACGATAAAAATGCACATGCATCTAAGAGGATTTTTTGAAAATGTGAATGCAACCGATTAAGTATATACACAAAAATATCTAAATACTCAAAAACTTCAAAATAAAATGCAAAGAAAATTAACTCAACATTTAACAAAAAATAGCATAATGAATAAACACACTTATCTTTGCAAATATGCAACCAAATTCAAAGGATAGATGTTCCACCCAACCATAGACTTGTTTCTCTAGTTTTCAACAATAATTCATCCATGAGTTGGAGCTATGAATCCACAAGAATAAGGTGGTTCCTAAGGCTGGCTATTGTCCCCTCACAACCAACTAGATTCCTACATCCATTCCAATCCACCAACTCTCTTCCCCCTCAACTTACACAACCCAAGGAATGGGATCCCCTTCTCTTCCACAAAACCCCTCAAACTATCCCACTTCACTCTCGGGGTCCAACATAGGTTGCCCAATAAATCTCTATGCTTGGGACTCCAGGAATTTACAGTTGCAACATGAATTCTCATAGTAGCAACTTACTTTCTCACTTTGCAATTTTATTTCTTAGAATCTTACTTACATGCCTACAACTTAATTCTACATGAAAATACATCTCCAACAAGCTGCCTTACATTCCCACTATGGTTACCTTCAATATCCAACACTCAACACTCTCCTTCTCTCCTTCTTCCAAGCTGTAAAAACTACCTTCTTTCCCCATTTTAATTTCCTTTTACCCATGCAAGTTGAATTTCACATACCCCAATGTTGATTGTACTCAACCCCATGCTCTCATTATCAATGTGAGATGAATTTTCCCACCAATCTTATTACATGTATTCAATGATTGGGGCTTGAAACACTCAAAATGGAAAATATAAGGTTCATGCAAAATAATTTTTAGAAAGGTGGTTTGGGATTAATAGATATGAATAATTCCCCCTTGGACCCCCCCTCACATATGGAAACATATCCCCCATGACTCCATCTATGTTCATATGTAGCTGGTGATACATTTTATTTTATTATTTTCGATATACAATGTTTACATATTACATCACTTGGCCCATGACCATACATCATATTTACAATATACATCACTAATTTGGGGATTAAAATGGGGATGCTATATATGCAATCATCATCACAGTATCAAATTTCTCAATCATCATAGAAGCTTATATTATTTCTCCATGGTTCCTCAACAACTAAATAACAACAACACGATATTTGGAAACTAGTAGCAGGTGACAGATGGAATGCTCATTTTCTTGGATTCACAACACCATTTCTAATGGAAAGGACTTGCAACAATGGTATTTTTTATTAGGAGTTGCAGCAACATGCAACGTGTAGGGATTCATAGTAAGTGGTGAACTTCATGATTCCATAGAAAATGCAAATTTATTTCTAGGACATGATCATCAACAAACAAAGTTCCATAGCAATCTCTCTCTTCCACAACATACCATTCCTTTTAATTTTGTATCATGCATCTAATATGTAGAAAATTTATCTGCAGGTTAGGCACAAAAGACACCATTTCTACCAAATTGATCCGGATGGATGTTGGTGGCCTCCCACCTATTCCAACTAGCTCATTCTTGCAGTTTTCCAGTTTGGTAGTTTTTTCCTAGTTTTTGGGTCCTTGACTTTCGGGGTCGTTTTGAGTCCCTAAAAAACATTTTTAGGGCTTGCCACAGTCAAAATGTACACAGATACCAAGTCTAATGGAAAATTTTGTAGTCCTCGGATAGACCTTTCCAATGGGCTATCATGCGCCTAAAACATAGATTGTATGCAAAAGTTATGACCCTCGGAAGTTGATGCACTAACTTACCCCAAGGGAAAGGGGGTTAAGGGATTAGGAAAAGGGGTTAAGTCAAGGGGCTTAATCCAAGGGAATATTACAATATTATTCCTAAAGTCCTAAATTATTATAATTTAATGTTATCCTAAGTTCATAAGTGAAGGGAACAAATTACAAGTGGGGGACAAGGTAGTTCCTTGGGTGCAAAGTGTCATAAAGGGCACATGCATATATAATGTGGGGATTTAGTGTAATTATCATCATCCTTTCCCAATAATGTTGTTCATCATTCTTACCATTAGTAGAGAGTTGATCTAATGAGATTTTGTTACCCTGTAAATCCTTGGTGGTTTGGGTTGAAGAAGCAGGTTGTCACGGCTATGGAGAAATTATTTCTGGGTGAGAGAATTGTTGGGATAGGTTGTCTATGTGATAGGATAGTGGGTGTTGAACTCTTGAGAAACCTTGTGTTCCAGTTTCCATAGAGCTCTGAGACTTCCTGGATGACATGTTGTTGAATCCTTGGAAGGGAAGTGGGACAGTTGAAGGACTGTTGAGCAGAGAAGGGGTACACTTCTCAGGGTGGAATAGGATGAGGGGAAGGAAATTTTGTGAGATGGGAATTGTTGTTGGATTTGGAACCTGTGTATGTTCTTTTTTTGTTGTTTACCAGACCTTAGTTTGTCTTAGGATCCTTTTCCCTGGTGGAGTCATAGCCCCAGCTTGGGGTAACCTGTTGTTGAGAGTATATGAACAACAAAATATACGACTGGGAGGAATGTTTGAGGTCTGCATGTAGTTGGTTATTTACAAAAAAATATAAGTGTTATTTTGTGTGTGCTTATATGTTGAATAATGTATGTATTTTTATATTAATTAAATTGTTGAAAATTTACATAATTGTATGTATGTATAAAATATTGTCGGGACTGCATATTTGTATTCATATGCAAGCCATATTGTTAATTAAAAATGGTATCAGAGAAAATAATTTTTGTGTGGTGTGGCCTAGCTTGGGGCTGGGGATGTTACGTTGATAGTAAATCGATCAACCATTTGGAAGATTGTAGAAGTTTGTTGTAGATTGATCAATTTAATATTTTCCATGGTTTCTCTGGTCATAATGTTTATGGTATATCCTAAATCGATTAGAGTGTTAATAATACAAATATTTTTAATGTACACATCAACAATAGGGATACCAAGATCCATATACTTGGTAGTAATGACTCTTCCAATCATCAAATATGCAATTTGACTAATTACTTGGATAGTTGGATGATCCTTCCTCTTTCTATTGGGTTTCTTTAAGCACGGTTCTCATACAACCTTGGCATAAATGGGCACATCCTTGATGGATTGAAATAATGGGATCCTAACACACATATTATTCAACTCCCTAAGGACGTTAAATTTAGGTTGGGCAAGGGTTTTTTCAAATTTAAACCTCTCTATATAGGGAGGTAATGATGTAACCCTAGTTGTAGCTAATTTAAAATTTCATGGGAATCAGTTTGTGGAATATTTGGAGAAGGATTGATGGATTGAATTTTTGTAGTTTGGTTTTGAACTTTCTCCTCTCCCTCTTTTGAGATGATTGGAATTGTTTGATTATTTATAATCCTTCGTGATCCTAAGTGGACTCCTTGGCAATCAACAAGGGATATAGTACAAGTAGGAAAACCAAACGAATCAATAGTGTAAGTGGATTGAGTTGTTTATTATTTGGGTTAGGTCTGGATTGTGTAGGCAGTTGTGGTCTTTGAGGAGGATTGTTAGTAGGAAACTACAATTGTTGCTACTGCTAAGGTAATTGGAATTGATGTTGGGGAAATTGTCGAGAATATTTTTTTTGTTGGTTTCCAAAAGAATTGTCCCAACCCACCCTTGTGGCCATTGATAATTTTGGGTTGGTTGTGGTGGATAGTGTGGCCAAGACATGCAAGGATACTAGGATTGAGGATGATATTGCATTTGTTAGTTAGTCCAAAATGAATTGGAGAACTAAGAAGGATCTTGATTCATACTTGGTGATCATGGTTTCCATGGTTTGTTTTCTACAATGAAACAAATTTTCTCAATCTCTTCATTAGTTCCTTGATACACAACTTTTAATTTTGGCAAAGAAGGCCAATTGTTAATATCATGATTCTTCTCACAAATATTGTAGAATTCAACATTATTAAATGGGAACTCCCTCAAGGGATGCTTATTTATACACTATGAGAAAAATATCGATAATGCTTTATCAACTTCTACCTATTTCGTTTTAACTTGCGATGTGTCAAATTGTGAACTTAAAGAACTAATAATTTCAATTTTAAAATTTTCCAAAGAAAGACCAATTTCAATGCAAGTGGCTCCTCCTCCAGATGATTTGGTGATTCTGGTAGAAATATATCTTGGAAATTTCCCATGCTTTGGAGTTCCCCATGAATATATATTACATAATTCACATATTTGATCATATTCTACTTGGGAAATGTTACCTCCTCCCATCAAATTCAAAATATGAAGGAAATCATTTCTCATCCATAATTGTTTACAAAGTTTCCTTATTCAATTTACTTTTCTCAGAACTCTACAAATTATATTGGAACCATTCCACATAATATTAAAAAATCTCATCCTCCTTTTGAGTCATATTAAATATCTCCTCACGAAGGTTTCTTGCTTTGCAGTAGTCCTGATACTTTTTTTATTAATGTTTGTTTCATATAATCCCATGTATGAATGCTCTACTCATCAAGTCCCATAAACTATTGGAGTGTTTCATTCTTTAATGTGGTGGGAAAAAATTGCAACTTTTGAGAATCTATTGTATAGTCATAACTTTTGCAAAGGATGTTGAATTCAAAAAGGAAAGTATCTGGGTATTCACTGGAAAAACCATTAAAATTAGTAAGAGTTGAAGGAGAAATATTCTTCATTGGTGCCTTTTCTTCAGTCTATAATTGGAAAATAAAAGGTTATGTTAGAACCAACTTCTTGTTATGCTTCAATCATGATGATCAAAGGGTCCTCTAGAGGTGGTCCCTCTAATTCTCTTGATTCTCGAGAATAAATTTATTCTTTGGAGTATACTGGTTTGTGGAATGGATTATGTTGAGACTCTAAATTTGAATCAATCTATCCACTAATCAAATATTCTATGTATATTGGTCCTTCAGTGCAAGGATTAAACTCTGCCTCTATTGTAGAATATATTGCTAGTGCAAATAAAAAATAGAATTCCTCCTATGACCCTACTAAGTATGGATTCTTGTCCCCAATCCTACTCCTAATAATGATATACTGACAAATTGCTTAGTACATTAGGTGGATCTTACTGAGCCATGTGATTGTGCACTTGGATTTCTAATCCTATCCATGCATCTATATAATTCTAACTAAATGAAAAACACATTGTATGAGATCTTGCAAACATGGATGTTGACTATTCCTACAATGAAAATCCCCTTACCATGTGTTATATGCTCCAACTAAATAAAAATTCCCAAAGTATTTTGACACATCCCTCACAACAAAGCCAAAAATGATAGGTCTACTATATACCCTATTAATTCTCCGTAGGGAATCTAGTCTACAAGTTCACTTTATTGTCAACCCAAGGCTTGTAATCTTGTGAGGTGTCATGAAAAATATATGCAAGACTCGGGGATTAATGAGCTAGTTGGACACTTTCATCATGTTGTTAAAAACTATTAAGAAACCTGATTTTATTTAATTCAAAGTAAAGAAATTGTACAAGAAAACACAACTGATAATTTATATTCACACGTTTTGTAGCATGAGACCTGTAGTAATGAACCAATAATTGATAAACAATGAAATCGATGCTTTCTAAAACACACACTCTTTAAGTTATAGACATACCTCATGAAAGCATTTTAACCTTGCAAACATTTAAGCAATTAGATGCAAAACATAAATATATAGTATAAAAACATAAACAGAAAGGAGAAGTAGCATCGATTTTCTCCAGAGTGGGCCCTTTCTTCGTGGAGTGAGGTATTGAAGAAGATTTATAGTTCTTAGTCTAATTCATTGATCAAATTATCATACAAAAACTAAGAAAATATGCTTGTATTAGGAAAATGCAATAACTACATAAAACTTTGTCTTTGTCTGAGGTCTTTGCTTCTACAATATCTAATCTCCTCTAATTTTCCTTCCTCTTCTATCTAAGAGGAAAGCATAGCTTTATTTTTTAACTAAATAATCAAATCATTGAATGGAAATAATGAGCCACACACTCAAAGAATTGTTGATTCTTCAAGTGGTTTCTAACATTTGTCACAACCATTAAACGAAACAAAGCATAAATTTATTCAATTACAAATTTATAGAAGTAATAAAACTAAGCATATAATATAACTAAGCCACTGAATTAATTGTTCGAATATAACATAGTCTTAATTATTTTGGAGATGCTTTGTAACTGCAACCAAAGGAATCTACGCTATAACATACTCACTACTGAACCAACAATTTTTATTGTATTCCCATTAACTAAATGCATAGATGAAATTCAACATGATAAAAATGCACATGCATCTAAGAGGATTTTTTGAAAATGTGAATGCATTGATTAAGCATAAACACAACAACATCTAAATACTCAAAAACTTCAGAATAAAATACAAAGAAAATTAACTCAACATTTAACAAAAAACAACATAATGAATAAACACACTTATCTTTGCAAATATGCAACCAATTGCAAAGGATAGACGTTCCACCCAACCATAGACTTGTTTCTCTAGTTTTAAACAATAAGTCATCCATGAGTTGGAGATATGAATCCACAAGAATAACGTGGTTCCTAAGGCTGGCTATTGTCCCCTCACAACCAACTAGATTCCTACATACATTCCAATCCACCAACTCTCTTCCCCCTCAACTTACACAACCCGAGGAATGGTGTCCCCTTCTCTTCCACAAAACCCCTCAAACTATCCCACTTCCCTTTCGGGATCCAACATAGGTTGGCCAATAAATCTCTATGCTGGGGACTCCAGGAATTTACAGTTGCAACATGAATTCTCATAGTAGAAACTTACTTTCTCACTTTGCAATTTTATTTCTTAGAATCTTACTTACAGGCCTACAACTTAATTCTACATGAAAATATAGCTCCAACAAGCTGCCTTACATTCCCACTATGGCTACCTTCAATATCCAACACTCAACACTCTCCTTCTCTCCTTTTTCCAAGATGTAAAAACTACCTTCTTTCCCCATTTTAATTTCCTTTTACCCATGCAAGTTGACTCTCACATACCCCAATGTTGATTGTACTCAACCCCATTCTCTCATTATCAATGTGAGATGAATTTTCCCACCAATATTATTACATGTATTCAATGATTGGGGCTTGAAACTGTCAAAATGGAAAATATAAGGTTCATGCAAAATCATTTTTAGAAAGGTGGCTTGGGATTAATAGATATGAATAATTCCACCTTGGACCCCCCCTCACATATGGAAACATATCCCCAATGACTCCATATGTGTTCATCTGTAGCTGGTGATACATTTTATTTTATTATTTTTCGATATACAATGTTTACATATTATATCACTTGGCCCATGACCATACATCGTATTTACAGTATACATCACTAATTTGGAGATTAAAATGGGGATGTTACATATGCAATCATCATCACAGTATCAAATTTCTCAATCATCGTAGAAGCTTCTATTGTTTCTCCACGATTCCTCAACAACTGAATAGCAACAACCCGATATTTGGAAACTAGTAGCAGGTGAGAGATGGAATGCTCATTTTCTTGGATTCACAACACCATTTATAATGGAAAGGAATTGCAACAATGGTAATGTTGATTAGGAGTTGCAACAACATGCAACATGTAGGGATTCATAGTAAGTGGTGAACTTCATGATTCCATAGCAGATGCAACTTTATTTCTAGGACATGATCCTCAACAAACAAAGTTCCATAGCAATCTCTCTCTTCCACAACATACCATTCCTTTTAATTTTGTAGCATGCATCTGATATGTAGAAAATTTACTGTAGGTTAGGCACAAAAGAAACCATTTCTACCAAATTGATATAGATGGATGTTGGTGGCCTCCCACCTATTCCAACTGGCTCATTTTTGCAGTTTTCCAGTTTGGCAGTGTTTTCCTAGTTTTCGGGTCCCTGACTTTTGGGGTCGTTTTGAGTCCCTAAACAACATTTTTAGGGATCACCACAGTCAAAATGTACACAAATACAAATTCTAATGGAAACTTGTGTAGTCCTCGGATAGACCTTTTCAACGGGCTATCGTGTGCCTAAAGCATAGATTGTATGCAAAAGTTACAACCCTAGGAAGTTGATGCACTAACTTACCCCAACGGGGCCCACATGAATTTTGGTGCTTCATCTCCTAGGGTTAGGTTTTTGGATGTCTAGGGTTTTGGCATTCCTTTTTATAGTTAAAAAAGGCTTGGAGATTCTCATTGTAATCAACTTCTTGTGAATGAGTGTAGTCGTCACATCTCTTCTTAGAGATAAGTCGCCACCATTCTAGCAAGCTTGTTTTCAGTCTGCATTTTTACAGTTTCAACACATTTCCTTATTGAATAGAAACTAGTTTTACTATATCTTTGTTATTGTTCCTTGTGCTTTTGTGTTAAGCATAATAATAATCTATATTCATTTCATTCTGCTCATAAAATCCGGATCACAAATGTACTACATAATTCATCAAATTTCCAATACAATAGATCAATTTATACTTGAATGATATCTAAGACAAAATGGTTATAGTTATGGATATTGTAACAACCCCTCCATTACAACAACAAATAGCGATGTACAATAGGTAACTAATTTATTTTTCTTTGCATTAGGATATCAAATTGTCACAACAAAATTAATAGCATCGCAAGTGACACATCATCATAACTAATAAGGACACATAATAAATGAATTAACATAATTAATAGTGACACATAATCAACACATCATTGTAATAAACAGTGACACAAATCAATGTATCGTCATAATTAATAGTTGCACATAATCAACACATCATCATAATAAACAATGACACAAATCAACACATCACGATAAACTGAAGCAAAATACTAATAATTGATCAACCATGTCACTGAATATTAAATGAACTACCCGCCCAACCTACCCTGCATGGTTAGGACCTCCAAGACACATAAGCAACGCTCAAGTCCAGGATTCATCCGATTGATTTTGACCACTTAAGGTCTCGGGACTGGCGATTGTTTTGAGGAACAAGGAAGTATCTAAATCCCATTAATTCAATCACACACCACTACTCAAAACTAGAAATTATCAGCATACTTAATCATCAATTCATCATAGTGCAAATAATAATATACTCTCCCTAATCAATCCTTCAAGCAACAATTGAGCATAAATGAGCAAAAGTATTTCGTAAAAAATAATAAATCAAGAGCGTAAACAAAATCTTAATCTCATGTCGCTTAACTATACATCTTCACAATAAGGAATATCTTATAGGAGCATGTAAGGAAAGCTATAATTTCATGTTCATTATGAGAACCCATAAAAGATCAATACATTAAATTAACACCACTTTTCCATTATGTATCTTATATCCAAATAAAAATCATTTATAATTAGCAATTAATTTGTTCGATGACTCTTATACCAGTCTAACATACTACCCTTTGGAGTACAAACAGACAATAAATATGCAACTAGATAAAACACCTTCTCCTTAAGAATACAAGTATATAATAATTATTTTCATCCTCTAGATAAATTGTTAATTTTTATTTCCTAAAGATATGTAATACTTTCCATCTAACAATTTCATTTCCTTAAGGAATACAATAATACCCAACCTCGAGATAATGTACCACAAGGATCATATGAATTGTCTTTAATAATTCAATAATCGGTCCCAATTTTCCATCTATCTAGGAGTAGTACGATAAATCAATTAACTTCATTACTAAATTAGTCCTTATGTCAAGCCCTAATTTATAAGGATTCTTTTGAACTGGGTAAAGAGTCTGCTTCCTAGTAGTGAGGATTTAATATTTCCTAACCAAGGTTATATTATTTCCTTTGATGGATCGTTCACTAGATAACTAATTATATAGGACAACTATAAATGTCAATTACATCCAGTAAAATATCCACCACTTGAAGAGAGGTAAATTAAAGTTTCACATCATTTTAGGGAAACCAAAAGTATCTCAAATCGTTTATCAACACCTAAAAGCTCGTTGCTTGAGAAAATATTGTCTACTCAACATCATTACTTCTTACTCCAGATTCCATGGGAAGATTTCCTTCACATCGATTCGAAGGAACCTGGAAGGAAATGTTTTGGTCTAAGGTTTAATATAAGCGAGGCACTTTCGTAGGGTATCACTCAGGATCCACTAAGTTCGAGCTTCAATCAAGGAATCAAGTAAATCAAACTCAACACAGTGCAATTAGTCCCAATCTAGGAACCTCGACTAAGACCTGTAACAAATGTCACCCGATAACATTAGCCATATTTTATCTATGGTAAACTAACGCAAGGGAAGGCGTATAATATAGTGCTAGACAATCATTGATGGCGCACATAAAGGGTCTAAGTTCTAGTTTAAAGGACCGGAAGTCTACATGGACGAAGGTACTAAAGTAGTTCTGGTTCAACAATCCCCATGATGTCATCCATTAGTCTAAGATTAAACGTAACAAGATCGTTATCAACAATCTAAGTCTTACACCAGACCTGACGACCAAAATTTTCCAGGCTCATCAGGCGAAGACCTGAGGATCGTTCGTTTCAGGTAGAACAAACAATGTCAAGGGATACAAAAAGGTATTGTAGAGTGTAGGGATACATCTCAAGTTTAGTAACCTCTAGTAAGTTAAAACAAGTTTAGTAACCTCTAGTAAGTTTAGTAACTAGTTTAGTAACCTCTAGTAAGTTAATACAAAAAGGTATTGTAGAGTGTAGGGATACATCTCAAGGGATTAAGACAAATACAATTCCGACATCAGTGAGAGTAATAATTAGATCGAAAGGGTTAAAAGGGGTCAATAACTATTAGCAAGAGATAATATTACTGTTGGCAAGATATAATAATTTATTTACTGTTGGTAAATAAATTGCCAACAAAACCAAGGAAATTATGATTTCAGAGTTACATCAAGGACTCCTTCAACGACTCTCTAATACAATTTTTAATTCCATAGTCACAACCTAGACTTACAATAACTTAAATATTTATCAACAAAAATCACATCTATTACAATACAATTTCAGCGTATATAAATACCAGCAGAGATGAGGACGAAGAAATGGGGATGACCTTCAACCGATTGTGCTCCCTCCTTGCTCTTGCTTGCTAATCACAGAGACTTCACTGGTACCTCCCAATCAATGCTAGGGGTACTCTTCTTCTCCCTTATCCCTCTGAGTCACAAAGGGGCCAGACTCACAAACCATAATACTCTAGCTCCTAGCTTGCCTCGCAAGGTAAAGCCACCACTCTCTCTCCAGCTGGGTATCCCAACTCTCACAAGTAAAACTAGTCAAAAATAATTTGGCAGCATAACTTTACCAATAACCAGTGTCCCTCTTTTTCCCATATTGACCATTTGTTTTATAGTAATCCTCTCACTGACACATCCCCACTTTCACAATTAATTTGATTTTTAATTAAATAAATTAGAATTATTTCCTCTTTACACTTGTCACCTTCTCCCCAAGTTGCACAAGTAATTCCACATTTTATTTTAATTAAAGTCAATTTCCCTCACCTTTCCTAAATGTGCTCCTTAACTCACTCTTAGTTGTCTCTTTATTCCACATATTCCCATTTAATGATTGGTGCCTTACTAAATCTGAGTTGAGTTAAAATACGAGTTTGCTTCTAGTTAGACTAGTGTTAACTAGACTCTAGATACCTTTCTATGCATACACATTCTTTCATGTTTATTTCTTTCTTATTATAAACCCCCTTTTATATTTTATTGCACACATGTGCCTTATATCAAATCTTTAAATATATTTCACCTTTTCTTAATTCTTAACTTGATTTACTCCATTCCTTTTTAATTTAGTTTTAGTCTTTTTACAAAAACTTATACTTAGGCTTAAATTTCTTCCTCTTTCTTTTTTTGAATAGGCTTAGACTTTTATTGGGATTTTTAATTAATAATTTCAACCTTTAATTAATTAATTAAATCCGACAGGGCCTAAAGATTTTTCAAGGTTTAATTATTCTCTCAAGGTTTTCTAGGCCACCTAGATTCATTGACTCAAGTTTTATTTACATGACGTGCCCTTCAAGTTGCACTCTATGCTCCAAGGGTGCCACTCGCCTTTGCCTAGTTTTGGTAGTTTTCCAACCCTTGGAGTCAACACTCCATTTAGATGACCTTGTGAGAGACTAAGAGCTTCTAAGGAATAAGGAATCAGCCTTTTTGTGCACCCCTTAGAATCTTCGTGAGTGATTGTCCCAGTCTTCCCTCACGACATCGTGGAACTCTCGAACTAGGATATCATTAACCTACAATTTGAGCCATGACGGGAGTGCTACTAGGCTGTGACAGGGATGTTGCCACACCTCTCCCTCAATATATAGTCTATGTGCATGGCCCCTTTACTCCTTATGTGAGTCAGATTAGCAAGCATTCGTCAACCTACATCCATCAACGAAACACTGCCAATGATCCATATATAAAATCATACTATGATCAATCATATGTCACATATGAATAGATGAAATACTCAAACCAATACAATCCACTCCCTAACTCAATATAGAGTCCAAGGAGGTCCATTAATGCAATCGGAATCCACAATATGTCAAGTGTCTTGCACACTCAGGGAAAACTCGTCAATAACATATGTCAATACATATATATCAAATAACATTAAATCACAACCATCAACATCATCACAAAAATCCATAAGCGAAACAATATCCACGTACTATAACCGGATCACTTGCACGCAAGTGTCCTTAAAGAATAAGTCAATAACATGTGCTCTCAAGAGCAGGATGTTACAAATATAAAGAGGTGGAAAAGGAATGGTGAAGTATGAAAACAAAAGGAAAAAGGTGATATAATCATGCCAAAACAAGGTCACATTAGTAGGTACTTATCCATGCAAGGATCTTCATATTGACAAGTTGATTTCAACCATTGATCAAATTTCTGTGGGTGTGGTCTAAACCATTTGTGATAAGGCATGCACTTCTCCACCCAAGGCTCTTCATATTAGATGATCAACCTTGGTCCATTGGTCGAAATCATGGGGTGTAATCTTGGCCATCAAATTAGATCCCTTATAAGCCATAACCCTATAATACCAACTAAGTAAACCTCCCAATGAGGAACACAATTAATTAAAATGCATACACCGGTGTGATAATTAAAATGAAGCAGAAATAAAAAAGAACGAATTAATATAAATTCATGGCAACCAAATGAATATGACTAGATTTAAGCATAATCAAACACAACATAAATACATAGTTTTCCATTTAAAAAAAACCATTAATTTTGCATATTCATAAACGATGACAGAGTAATTATCTTTTAACAGAAGATAGTCCAAGAGACTAGTTGCAGAAAAAATTTCCACCTAATTGTAGTTATCTAGTATTAGACACCACCCCCAAGAATGGCTGTGAGGCCACTAGGTCAAAGGAAAGAAGCTATAGTATTTTATCTCTCTTAACCCAACCAATTTGATTTCATGCTCAGCCAATCTACTCATTATAGAGCACTCTGGGTATTTTCCCCAACCATGAAACAACAATGGAACTCCTTTCTGCTACCCCATGCAACACAAAGAATATATTTACTTTCTTTGTCCAATAACCCTCAATGATATTATTTTCTTTGAT